>JANSMC010000119.1:0-74151 GCA_029299015.1 Ophiostoma montium
TTTTCTTAAAAAAAAAAAAAAAAAAAAAGAAAAAAAAAAAAAAAAAAAAAAAAAAAAAAAAAAAAAAAAAAAAAAAAAAAAGCCAACAAAACAGTTGTAGCGAATCGCGTATTACGCTTGGCCTTGGCTTTAAGCTCTAGCTACCGCAAGTCTCGAAAAAAAAACTTTTCATTTTTTGACTATCGCTTGTAGACGTCATGCTCCAAGCTTGGTCTATCCGGACGAATAGAAACAAAGTATAGTCGTATCTAGAGCTTCGACTAACTTAGTAACTCATATAAATTTATATATTGTGTATTTGTCGGTACTATAGGTACTGCCGAATAGGGGTTTTCCGGAATTCCGGGTGTTCGGTCGAATGGGATCAGAAAGGATTCAATTGATAGGGGCTCAGCACACTCCTTAGATCTTATACTACGCCTTCGTTCCGTCGAAGGAGAATGTAGATGATCTTTTGAGTGGTTTGAGTTGTGTCTGTTTTTACTATCTAGGATGCTAGCGTCGGATGAGAGGTTTTTTGTACGCGCGTCTGGAGTGGGCCCTTTACTCTACGTGACTTGCTTACTAATACTGGCTTTTTTTTTTAAAGTCGTGATGCCTCGTATCGCGATGTATTTCGACGTTGTAATAAAATAAAAGGGAAGACGCGTAAATGACTGTGTAGGGCTATAATAGATGTTGAATCTATGGCCCGGCTCGTGGGTGCGTTTAGGTGGTACTTAGGAGCGGTAAAAAGTAATAAAAGTAGATAAAATAAAAGGAAAATAGCCGTATATAAAATAGTATAAAATTAAAATACTTTCTTACGTCCTTTCTACCTATCCCTTTGCCTTTAAGTCGATATGGTTAGTATCGATAAGCCGAGCTAAGGCGTCGTATACTTTCTTCGACTTCGTTATCGTATCCGTTAGGTTTTTATCGTTTACGATTTAACGGATCTCGGCTACCTCGCGCCGCTTATAGGCTTACCGGATAATCGCTAGATTAATTATTAGGCGTTTTTCGTTAGTCGTTCCGAGGCGGGTAACCGTATTAAAAATCGATTTATTATTAGTGCAAATGATAAGTAGGATTTGCCGGCCGAAGATATCGTCGATCGTAGCTTTAATACACCGGGCTACGTTAAATCCGTATACTAAGGCGTATAGCTTAGTCGCGAGGACGCTTTTAGTAACTCTTTTATATTTAGTCGACGACTAGTATACTATATTCGTTAATCCTATAGTATTACGGATAATTACTACGAATCCGATTTGTAACGAGAGATCGTAATTATTTATAAAGGTAGTATTTATAAAAACGACTATTTAAAAAGTTACTTTATTTAGCTTTATAAAACGTAACTCGCGTATCGGGTTTGTTATTTGCTAGCGAAGACGCTCGTTAAAGGTATTAACCTTTTTTTGCCCGGGGTCGGTGTATTAAACGGCGGTACTAAGATTATACGCCGTTTCCGGTTAGTATACTAATACTACGTATACACCCCGTATACGCTAAGCGACGTACTATTAATAAGTATTAAACGGGTTCGAGACTTTCCCGCGAGTACCCTTGTTGATCTTAGTATTTTGGCTTACGAGGCTAATATTGGTTACTTAGCTTTTTTATGAAAGAGTAAGTAAGCTATCGTTAGTTAATTCGAGTACTCCGTTATTAAATTTGAGTACGGAAAACGCCGTTAGTATTTCCCGGGGTTTAGCGAGGAAGCCGGCGGACTAGATCCTATCCTTTTTTACCGTAGTAAATAGTTTATCCCCTAGAATAAATGTATTATCCGTTTATATAATAATAATACTAAATGCCTTGTCTTTACGGATTATAAAGTATATATCGTAAAACGAGGCGCGTATCTTAAGCTTATCGACGTAGTACTTAGTATAAGTAGTAAACTAGTAGTTACTAGCTTCAAGTATACCGTATAACGGTTTAAGGATATAGAGGACAATATCGTCGGGCATCGCTAATAACTCGCGCGTACTCTTATAAGGATTGACGAAGAATTCGCGGCGTAGGTATGATGTTGCCTATACGTAAGCTTACGAGATATTATATAAAAGGAGTCGGTATTTTAATACTATCTTAGTGGGGGTAAGGCAAAGGAGTAAGCGTTAGTTTATCCGTTAAATAGTAGGCGACTCGGTAAGTACTTGCCTTTTACTATTATTACTATAGGCTTATACTATAAAACGGCTTTTCTTAACGGTTTACGCCGTACCGGCGTATTTAATTTTATTTATAAATCGTCCGTTAAAAATACGTATACCCGGGGGCACCGTATCCCGAAGGATAAGCTTAAATATACCTTTTTTTAAAAGCCCAAAGATTTCCGTACGGCGGGATACTTCGTATAACGGCGTAAGTAGTAGTACGGTAAAGTAAACCGTAAAAGTAGTACTGTATAAAGTTATAAAAACGGAGGGCGAGGCCCGACGTTTGTTAAGTGCGCGGGTTACCACGCCGGGCTTGTTAGTACCTAGGATCGCTAGTTATAAAGCGTTTACTATACTGGTAGCGCCGATAATTAAGTTAGTATATTACGGACCGGTCGTTAGTATATCGGTAGCCGGCGGTATATTAACTATAAGCGTAACTATATTAACGAGTTACCCCGCCGCCGGCCGTATATAGGTAGTTAATAGTATACCGGCCGAGGATATAACTATATTAGCGGGTTACCCCGTTATTGGTAGTATATAGGGAGCCGGTAGTATACCGGTTATAAACGTAGTTATATTAACGGGTTACCCCGTCGTCGGTAGTACGCCGTACTTAATTAGTTCCGCCGTTATGGATTGCTAGGAGATAGAGGGTACGGTAGCCTTAGCCGTAGTTATATTAACGGATTGTTTAATAACGGTACCCGACGGGGTACCGTTTAGAACCGCCGAGTAACTCGTACCGGATACGTAGTATATTTCGTTTATAACCGGTACGGTATAGCTAGTACCCCGGGGTCGTTTACGGGGAAGGCGCGTCGGGAGCGTTAACGCGGGTACGTAGACTACTTTTTTATAAACCCGTACCGAAGTACTACGGAATTTTAAGTACGTCCCGTTGCCGTTATCGACGGTAATAGTCTTACTGTTTACTTTAGTAACTATAAACGGGCCGTCCTATTTTACTACGGTAGTATTTATTCCGTTATTACAGGCCTCTTAATAAATATATACCCGGTTTATAAGCCGGGGCGGGGGTATATTAGGCCCGTTCCGTATTCGTAAGGTATTTACGATTTACCGCTTAGCCCGGGCTTATTCTAAATTTTTTATAGCCGATCGGATAGCGGTAATACGTTGTACGACCGTAAGCGCCGGGGCGGAGATTTTGGAGGTATATAGATACGCTCCGAATACTAGGAGCGTCGGTACGATACTGTTAGGTCCCGTGGTGTTATTAATAGCCTTTATTACTATTTGTAGTATTGACTAGCGATCTAAATGTTTCGACTCGTTATAAATGATTTTATAGGCGCGTTTTAGTACTCCGTAATAACGCTCGACTTGCCTAATACTATAATATACCTCGGTTAGTACGCCCTTAGTCTTAGTACCTATTAGGATAGCGTTATCTTTGAAGGCTTAGGCGGCGAAGTTGGTGCTTTTATTATGAATAATAAAATTAGGCGGTCTAGTATAAGTATTAAACTAGTATTCGCGGAGGCGATCCTATACGTGTTAGGCCGTTATATTATCGAGCTAACGCGTAGTTATAAATCCCGTTATTTAGTCGATAACGTGGATATATAGTTTATTATTAATATATACTACGTTAACGAGTATCGTACTATTAAATACTATATTATACTTATCGCGGAGATTAAACTTAAAGCGTTTAGGCGGGCCTTAATACTTTTAGTACTCGTAGTAGAATTTACGGATAGACTCTAGCTCTTTAATATTTACGTCGATGTTACCCGTTGCCGTAAGGAGGCGGTGGAGGCGGGTTATAGAGGGATGGCTAAAACGGCGGTGTAGACGGCGAAGTTCCGCGGATATAAAGAAGGTAGAAAAGGATCTCCCGGCCGTTTTTAGTAGCCCTATGAAATAATGCCCGAAGCGCCGGATAACGGGGGTAATATCTTCGTACTTACCGTTAACGCTTTTTATTATTATATCCCGTACTATATCGACGATACAAAAGTAGCGATTTAAATTAGCTAGGGAAACGAGGAAAGGTATAGCCGACGGTATAATGTAGAAAACGATATTACCGATCGGGGTTTCGATAGTCGTATAGCTTACGGAGGTAGCGTTACCGATACCGAAGTGGACGGTAACTCTTCGCGGGGGCTCTATAGTAATATCGCCCTTAATCTTCCGTAAAGTATTAAACTACGGGCGGTCGTAAGTGGAAGTATAGCCCGTGCCCGTGTCGACGAGGAACCCGATGAATTCGTTATCTCCGTAATACTCCGGCGTATCCTATACGTTATTCGTAGTATTATAAATACTTTTTCGGGCGCGCGGCGTAATACTTAGGGCGTACGAGATATAGTTCTCCGTTATAAAGACTATAGTATTTGTTAAGCTAGACTTTGCCGTTGCGGCTATGTACTAGAAGTTTATAGGGCCCTCTTTATCGCGGTTATTAGCCCCGGGGGCTCTCGCCTTTGCGTTACTATGATCCTTTTCTACTTTACTCTTCTTTTCCGCCTCGTCTTTTTTATATATTATTACCTTAGTAACGTACTAAGTAGCCGACTTCCCCGTTTTTTTTCGTTATACTTTTATATACGTATCTTTCTCGGCTTACGTGTAGTTTTTAAATACGTAGTCCGTTTTCTTATAAATATAGTATTTACGCGTACGTTTAAAGCTACCCTAGCCGTTATTACTATAACCGATTTAGCGTTAATAAGGGTAACTACCGAGCTACTACGTACGCCGGCCCGGATACGAGTTACCGCGTTAGTAAGTTTAGTCGGTATAAAACGCCGATAGTTCGGGGATAGTAAACGGAGGTACGCCGGGGAGTATAAAGTTATAGCGTTTTACGAAGAGGGCGCTCTTTACTATATCCGTAATAAGGTTCTTAGCGTTAAAAACTACTAGCCGCGAGAGATTATCGGCGTATATTAAGATAGATACCGTTGGGGTATAGGCTTTTAAATCCCGGATAATTTTATTACGAACCTTTTTCTTTTTAGCTTTTTTACTAATATACTCGACGCTTTACGCGATCTTTATAACGCGGGCGTAGTACGCGCGGAGTACGTCGGAGAAAGGCTTGTCGCGTATTTACGAATGTATTTGTTTTACGTCGACGGCGATTTAGCGGCTTTCGCGGGCGCGTTGGATATCGGGAGTTTTAAACTTGGCCGTTATTATAGCGAGGATACGTCGTTAATTACTAAGGAACTTGTCGATAAGGCGTTCGTAGTAGTTATAAGGCTCCTTTTTAGCTATTATAGTAAGTAGAAGGTTAGCGATGTAGTCGTCGTAGATCTTACTATGTTTATAGTAGTAGAAGAAAAAAACGGCCCTATACCGTAACCCGAATTGGTCGGTAACTCTTTCGTACTTTTTATCGTCCTTATACGTTTTTTCGATATACTCGATAGTACGCCGTTATATCGCGACTTTATTAGTATTAAGGGTACGGAAGTAGAAATCGGCGTACTTATTAATAAAAGGTTATATAGGCGTTACCGCCGTCGACGGTTACTACTTTACGGGTATTGGCCGGTAGGTAGGTTTTTATTAGCGGTAGTCGAAGGTAAGGGATACGTTTTTATAGTTACCTTGCCCGTTATTATAGTTATAATAATTACCGACGAAGTTATTCGTCTAGTGCTAGTTGGGTTAAAGTATTAGTTAACGAGTAAAGTTACTTTACTACTAATACTACTGCGTAGCGGGATAGTCTTATAGAGGCGAGCGCGAACGATCGCGAGTTTCCGGCTTAGGGACTTTAAGTATCGGCCCGGGCGGTTGCGGCGTTGGTGTAGGAGGTACCGGGAGGGCTTTAGCTTAGTATACCTCGTTGTCGTCGTCTTTAAGTTAGTTAGTAGTTAGTCGGAACTCGGGATGTACTTTTACTTGACCGATAAGGCGTTAAATGTATACGTCTCGCGTTATTATCCCGTAGTTAGTAATACGTATCGCCGTACGCGTTGCGGTTGTTTTGCTCGGGTACGGTAAAGGCTCTTCGCCCTAGAGAGCCTCGACTATCGTTATGTGCTTGTTGCCGCCCTTTTTGCTAAAGTTCGGTACGTAAATGCCTTTGGTTATTAGAAGGTTACGAAGATCGTTAAAGATGGGGATGCTAACGCTTTTAAAGTCGTCTCGCCCCTAGTCTTTTATTAACTCTTTATAATCCTTAAAGAGTCGATTATCGATAAGTTATCGCTTTTTTACCCTTTGAATAAAAACTAAAACGACGCGTTAGCGTTCGTGTATTAGCTTAGGGGGTAAAGAGGTAGTAGCTTCTATCTTTAGCTACGCCTGATTATCGGTACTCCTTTTTAAACCTATCGTTAGTAATGAACGAAGTACTCTTGAACAGATGAGGCCTTAAAGAGAAGAGCACCTTGCTAGTTAGCTTCCTGTAAAGGGAAAACTAATTAGTGTTAGTACTATAGGTACTGCCGAATAGGGGTTTTCCGGAATTCCGGGTGCTCGGTCGAATGGGATTAGAAAGGATTCAATTAATAGGGGCTTAGTACACTCCTCAGATCTTACACTACGCCTTCGTTCCGTCGAAGGAGAATGTAGATGATCTTTTGAGTGGCTTGAGTTGTGTTTGTTCTCACTATCTAGGATGCTAGCGTCGGATGAGAGGTTTTCTGTACGCGCGTCTGGAGTGGGCCCTTCACTCCACGTGACTTGCTTACCAATAGTATTCGTAATACTCGTAAAACTCGTATTGTCACCGTACAAGTTCTTCCACAACAAGTGATAAAAGCAAGACCTGGGTATTATAAGTGCACCGAAGATGGGGAAGAGAGACAGATTGCAAAATCTGGGGCTGGGGTTCAACGGAAAGGGGAAAATCATCACTCCGAAGCTACCCATACCCATACGAGTAGAGCTCGACGTGTCCTGACGGTTGCTATTGTTTGTGGCTCTCCGAAGCGGCAGTTGTAGGCGTAAAAGAAAAGAAAAGAGAAAAAGAAAAGAACCAAAGAACCAAAGAACCCCCAGATACATAGCACAATGTACAAAGCACAAACAAAGCACCGGATAACACCAATAGCAAAGGTAAGAGGTAAATGCAGGAGGTATACAACACACCAAACTGTGGAAGACTGCAATAAACAAGAAAAGAAACCCGATACCTGAACCCTCCCAAACGCAATGATAGTTTTTTTTCACGCCGATATAAACAGTAAACCCCTCCCAATAGAAGCAGAAAAAAACAAAGAATATCCCTGCCGAAACCCCGTATGTACAGAAAAGAATATACACGTAAAAAAGAAGAAGAAAAAAGGCGAATGACGATATATACACGTAGTAGCGTGAAGATCGTCCGTTTCTGCGCCTGGCGGATTGGCTGTTGTTTTGTTGGTAGTTTAGTTTGGCTGTTTGTTTGTGTCGTTTTTGTTCTTGGTTCTCGAAATCGCATTAGCAAGACGTCATGCGGTCCAGTAAGAGGCGCCATTGTCTGGCTCAGGCGACTCCGTCATTGTGGGTAGGCCGTGGTACTCGTTCAACCAAAGGTGCTGGTCGGCGTCCTGGAACATGGCCAAGCCCGTGGTATCATCAGGCGCGCTAGCCAAAGGCCCTGGCAGGAACTCATTGGCTGTCTTAGGGTGCTGTAGCTCGCCGCTGTCGCCACTGAGCGTGGCCGCCTGCGCCGAATAAACCGAGTTGGCCAGGTGCAGGCCGCTGTTGGCGCGCGAAAAGGCCATGGTGCTGCTCGCCGTGTCGGCGTGGCTCTCAAAGTCGGTTTCAAACTCGTGCTCAAACTCGGGCGGGCCAAAGTTGTCGTCGGCCTCGGACACCTCGCCCGAGGTGCCGGTCGTCATTGTAGGCGCATTGTTCTCCAGGTCAAAGGCCGCGTTGTGCGAGAAGCTGAGCGACTCGCCGAGCCCCTCGCTGCCAGCGTCGAAGCCGCGGTCAATGTCGAGGCCCAGGTTGGCCCAGTCGACCGAGGGTGGGTTGATGCCGGCGCTAAAGAGCGGCTGGTCCAGCGAATCACCGCTAAAAGGATTGAAAGGGGTGGACGACGCGGTGTTGGCGACGGTGTTGTAGCTTCCGCTTCCAATGTTGCCCATGCTGAGACTCAGACTGTTGTTGCACAGTTGGTTGCCGAGGGGGAAGCTGGACGCGAACACGGACGGCGAGTCTGTCGCAGACCGCGAGCGGCGCGGCTGGTGTTCTGGCTGTTGTGGTAGACCGTGGTGTAGGAAAAGGGGGCTGCCGGCAAGGCCCGCGGCGGAAGCGCCGGCTGGCAGCGGCGGGACAGCGGCATCGTCGGCGCCGCTGTCGGAGCCCGTGTTGCCGTTGCTAAAAATGTCGTCGAGGTCGTCGTCGTCATTGAAACTCTTGCCCAGCAAGTAGCTGTTGAGGTAGCTCGTGCTGCGTGACGTGTTGATGCGGCTGGTCGGGTAGGGCATATTTTTGCGCGACGCGGCCTTGGTATGCTTGTGGATGGTGGCGGGCTTGTGGCGGCCGTGTTCGTCAAACGACAGGGTGCCCTCGGACCGGGAGGTGTTGGCACGGCTGCGGCGAGTTGGACTCTTGGGACCAGCAGCGCATGGCACGG
Organism: Ophiostoma montium; assembly: GCA_029299015.1. Lineage (NCBI taxonomy): Eukaryota > Fungi > Ascomycota > Sordariomycetes > Ophiostomatales > Ophiostomataceae > Ophiostoma > Ophiostoma montium. The sequence continues at coordinate 8,707 of JANSMC010000119.1, forward strand.
GTGCCGCAGTTGGGAGTGGTGTGGGTAAGCCGGCATCGGAAACAGAGCTGGCCGTCTCCGGGACGGGGTCGAGTTCATTCTTGAAGCCGGAGCAAGAGCATTCGCCGCCGTGGTTGCAGCAACAGCTTTCTACGACGATTAGCACGGGCTCTGACAAAGCTTGAGAGAAGAGAACAGCGCGTACCTCTATGGCCATCCTTAGCGCCCAGGTGAACACACTTGGTCGTCTTCTCGCCGCAGTCACACTTGACGTGCGCTGAGCGATTCTTGCGTTGTGCGCGGCAGTGCTGGCATTGGGTGACTGGGCGGCCCTTTTTGTTGATGTGCTGCAATGGGCGTTCTATCATGTTAGTCTGAAGGTGCGGTACGCCAGGACGCACAATGGGGGGGTGTGGGTGAATTACCAAAGTGTTGACAGTTGCTAACTCTGTGGCCGCGCACGCAAGCCTCGCAGGCGAACTTCTCTCCCTGGATGATCATTTCGCCGTAGGTATAAAGCAAAAAACAGCAGTGCAGCAAGCAGCACAGCTAGCAGCAAGCAACACAGCAAAGACCGCACCAGACGTCGGGGTATGGTTGTGAGTGGAGATTGTCGCAGAGGGCGAAGAGAGGAAGAGAACAAAAGAAGTTGGGGGGAGGGGAGTAATTATAAAGCTGGATTTGATGGGGGGGAGCTAAGAAGAATAATAGCCAGAGATAAAAGAGGACAGGTCCAGGGAGGAATTAACAGGTGGACGAGACAATGACGGGAATAATGGAACAGAAAGGAAGAAGAATAAAAAAAGGAATTAAAAAAAAAGAACCAACGAAAGCGGCGGTAGAGAGAGAAAAGGTAATAAATCAGAGAAGAGGAAAAGGTCCCAGAAAAGATGGACCGAAAAGTACGGAGTCTGATGTGTTTTTTTGGGGTTTTTTTTAGTGTTTTCTGGGTTTTCCTGTTTTTTTCTTCTTCTTGTCGTCTGTCTTCCTTTCTTCCTTTTTCCTGTGACGGATCGATACAACGGGGGTTATGGTCGGGACACGCGCTAGAGCAGCTGCGACAGTCGGAGCTTCCACAGTGAATTTCCTAGTTTGGATGGGTTTGCGATGGGTTGCTGATGTTGAATATGTGTTGCTTGAGATGGATGGAGTGTGTACTCGTAATATGATCGAGACAGAAGATTGAAGTGAGAATGAGAAAAGGGAAAGGAAAAAGAAGGGAAATGCAGGCTTGGGCGGGAAATCGCAAAGTAAAAGCTCGGGTCTACTCGTAATATGCTGTATTCTGAAAGAGGAAAGAGCAAGAGGTGCTGCGCGTGGTGAGGTAGGAGCGGAAGGGACGGAGAAGGAAGGAATGGGGGGAGACGACCAGTAAAACGGCAAGAGCAATGGGGCAAAAGGTCAGAAACAGGAAGGACGTGACAAGAGGCTCAGCAACAAGAGGAAAGAGCAACCACAACGGCAGAATTAACAAGAGCAGGAGCGATTGTGCGGATGTCGGCGAGCGGCCGACCGGCAAAATTGCTGTTACGAGTATTTTGTACGTGTACGAGAAGGCTCTAGGCTGTAGGCTGTACTGGGTAGTGCTGTACGGAGTACTCGTAGGCCCTGTCGTGTTGCTGTTCCTATTTGAGCTTGGGGCTGTTTGAGAAGGGTTGTATTTCTGGAGGGAGAGGCTGGTTCGGTGAAAGCTGCACTGCAAGTGCGTGCTGTGGGACAGACTGGCGGCTGGGGGGGGGGGGGGGCGGCAATACAGCAGCGGCAATACAGCGGGCAACAACAACGCCAACAAAATAAATAGAACAAGACCAACACGACGACATCAACCGAAACAACATGTGTCACAGGAGCCGTTGACATGCGGGACTGGTGGAGGATCTGCGGCGGCGGTTGCCCGCATGTATTTTGGTATGTCTACGAGTACTGAGTACGGAGTACGAAAGAAGAAGGGGCTATGGGAGGGAGACCATGGCGACTGCCCGGAGCGACGGGGGATGCCAGGGTGCTTGCTACGAGTATGTCATGGTGCAGCAGGAGGTGGTAGCAGGTAACAGCGAGGCGTGGGGGATGCCAGAGCATACGGAGTAGAGAATACGGAGTAGACGTTGAAAAACATATGTCGTAGTCGCAGTCGCAGTCGCAGTCGCAGTCGTAGTGAATAATGATTTATGAAATTTATGACCATGTGAATAAATGAACAAATGAACATATACCATAATAGGAAGGAATAGCAGTTGCTGCGAGTAAAACCGGCCGGCTGCGGAATGCTGATGGAGGCAGTCGCATCTCCGTACACAGCATGCAAGCGCGACTGCCCGAGTCCAGTGACCACAGGGCCGTCGGTCGGGGTGGAGGCACGGCGCTGTGGACTGGAGGCAGAGAGTGGACCGGGAGGGAGGAAGAGGAAAAACAAGCGGGTGCATGGGGGCATCTCGATGACCACCACAGAGTGGATGGGTGTGGATGGAGCCCTGCAGGGAAGGAGGAGACCGAGCGAGGGAGGAGGGGGGGGAAGCGGGAGGCAGGAGGCAGGAGCAGAGCCCACGCCCACCCACGCAGGCAGGAGAGGCAAGCAGGAGGCAGGCAAGGCAGGCAGGCATGCTGCAGCCGCAGAAGGGGGAAGCGCAAAAGTGACACAACCTCTTTGGCAATGAAAACTCTTTCGACGGCACAGCTGTCATGCGCGCCACACCACACCTCTTTTTTGCGACGCTCTCGCCGGCTGCCAACAAATCTGGCGATCCTTGCAGAGACGAGTGCCCGTCTGATTTTTTTTATTCTTGTTGGTATTATTGGTTGGGCTGTTTGATTTACTGAGTACATTTTTTGTTTCCTGTTGATTTCTTACGGGATGTTGATTGATTTCTTACAGAGGGAGTACTCTGTAGGATGACAAGAAGCTCGTTGGAATCTTACAAGGTGCTCCGTCGAGGTCGACACAACTCGACCAATAAAGGCTAAACAACATATGAGACGTAACAACATCACAAGAAAATCATATTATCAACCCATATCCAGTCTGTCAATGCTTCGGCCCGTTCCCCCATTGAGTGCCCTGCGGAGCTCCTCGATTCTGGCCATCATGACCGAGACGAGAAATGAGGTGTCCTGTTGTTGTATCGACCTAATAGTTTGCCAAAAAAGACATCGGCAGCACCAAGTGGCTGCAACACACCATTGCAACAAGTACTTTTGTACTTGGGACGATACTAGAGTCCCTTATGGTAAGGCTCTCTTTTATTGTCAGCTACGAGTAGATAAGATGCCTGTTTTTGCCGGCCTGCGCCGGCCGGGCTTGGAGACCGGATTAGTACACTATTACCGTTGAAACGACCCGCGTGCCATGGACCTCCCGTCTGCTCCGGTGCTAACCCCCAGAGATCATCGACAGACAGGTCATGACCGGCGGAAATAGAACCAGGAAAAGCACCAAAAGAAATACGGAGTACTCGTCTCGTACTCAGTACTCCGTAGATCAACAACAACAACAACAACAACAACAACAACAGCAACAACAAGAACTGCCGTAGTAGTCCCGTACCATCCCAGCATGGGTCTGGCGGATGGACGTGTTTGGGTTTGGAAAAAATTTATCCACCCTTTTCTCGTTTCGTTCGTTTTCCGTCTACGGAGTACAAAGTATTTTGTCTAGCCTCCTGCTCTAGCTCGGTCTAGCTTTGCCTACGACGTGCGTTCCTGGCGGCGTGGTACGCTAACGAAACGAGCTCTTGGCCTTTTGTGTTTTGCTGTTTCTTTCTGTACTCCGTACCATACCATGGTGCCGTCTTTCCGCTGCAACGTACCAGGGTATGCGCGTCGTCCGGCTCTTGAATAAGAGAGTCTCGTTTCCCTTTTCGACACTCTTGCCTTTTGGATACGAGTACGGGGGCTACTCGTATACGATGACTCGTGCAAGGCACGGATATACGGAGTACTCCGTCGTACTCGTAGATACCGAAAACACCCATCCCTGGCTCGTCACGGGCTCCACTGGCTCAACAGACTCGGCCGGCACATGCCCTCGCAAAGCTGAGATCGATCAGCACGGACGGAGCACATCGCCGTGGTCACCGCGGAACGGCGGTCTTGTTACTCGTAGATAGAAAAGAAATAGAAGAATAATAGAAAAAAAGAAAACACCACGAGTGCTCTGCGGGCTGTGCCGCGAATGGACAAGTGGAAGAAAGGGATGGACATAAGCAGGATATTAGCAGTGCAGAGTACGTAATCCACGACTGAAAAGAAGAAATATGAGAAGATGATCGCTCCAGGAAAAAGCAAGAGATAGAGCATCGCCGGCCTCCAATTCAGAAAAGAGTAGTTGGATGCGGCGAGCGATGGGCATTGCATTGCAGGAAAAAATTGACGGCATTGGAGTGCTTGTAGCCGAGTGGGAGTCCACTACCTGCCCCCCAATCTCTTGTCTGTTTTATCACATTCGTTTTGTCAAGCGACGAGTGCTGTCACATTTCATATTACTCGAATTTGATTGTTCCTCTTGGAGCTCTATTGATTTTCCACAAGTAGGATCAAGATGCAGATCAACATGGCAATTGTATGCGACAATCCACGAAACAGCAGCACAATGTACGGAGTAGCAGTGTTTCCTCGTCAATTTTAGACGTCATCCCACTCTTTGACAATGGCATGTCCTCGCGGCCGCGTTGGCCATTTGTCCGATGCACCCAGCATGCACTTTGCCGTGCGGCCACCGTCGCCCCAACATGGTAAAGGCAAGCGAGCCGAGCCTGATGCCGTCGCCTCGGGCATCCACGGCCATTGTCCCGGCAGAAGCAACATACGACTTTGGCAGTTGAGCTCTAGGTTTGACTGCTCGTAGCCCGACTGTCGCCTGGGATTGCAGTTTCCATACGTTATCCATTTGTCCATCCGCAAGATCGTTGCCCGATCTTACGTGGCCGTGGTGTGCTCTCTGCATTGCTATAGAGCCCGAAGACAACCTCACGCCTCCCTCTTGTGCTCCGTACTCGTCCTCGTAGTAGTACGAGTACTCGTACACATGCACACTAGCGGCGTGATGCATGGGAGGACCCTTTTTGTGTCTCCCCACCATGCATACGAGGAGTGCATACTGAGAGAGTGCTCGTACAGGCCGACGCGGACATCCCGCGCCGCAGACGCGCGCTCGCATGAAAGCTGTGCTCGATGACCGTCTCGCATCAGCTGGATCACATCCATCTTGCATACCGCTCTTGTTTGTCCCCCGGTGCGTTTTGCATTGCATCGAGCGATCTGGCGTAAGGCCAAGGCCAAGGCAAAACAAAAGAGAAAAGAGCGGTGGGTTGTCAGCCCGCGAAGCAGAAACACGGCCGACGACTCGTATTGCCCAAGCCGTATTCCTGGCCAATCGCATCTTTCAAAGTCGCAACGACTCAAATAGTGGACTGGCAAAGGTACGCAAAACTCGGTGTAAAGCATCTGACGGAGGCCCTGCATCTGCAACGACTGGTACTTTTGCTTCCGACGGGTGACCTCGGGTGATGGATTTGTGATATATGTCTTGGTCGATAAACAGCCAGCTGCAATCCTGAGAAAATCTCTTCTGCAGACACTACAACGCTGCATGAAAAATTTCAAAGGCATTCCTCTCTTAATAACTGACATACGACTACTCGGAAACCCACATGCTGCCACTTGACCGAGCAAGAATCATCGCCCAAACGGAATCGTCTTCTACATACAGAGCTATCCTTTGCCCCGGATTCCTTCGTGACCCTGGTCTCATGCGGGCTGCCTATTAGTACAATGTACGGAGCACGGCCGTCTCTGCGCCCACGGGGAAAGATAACACCCGATCTTGTACGCGCGACGATCGCGGTTCCAGACGTTTCGGTAATCCGCTGTACTACCTGGGCAAATGGCCCTCGGGCTGCTGACGCTGACTTGGACGGGCGACTACATGATGGCACACACGCCCCACTGCGCGTCTGGCCTTTTTTTTTTTTTTTTTTTTTTGGTTGGCGCAAGGCGGCCCGGGACTGTCCGAGCAGGAGCAGCAAAGCACGTAGTACGAGTACGTACGGGTAGCACGTAGTACTTTGCGGTGTTGTGTAACGGAATGTGATATGTGAGCAAGCTCTGGGGACAATAGGAAGCTGACGGCAGACGGCTGACGGCAGACGGCTAATTTGCTAATTTGAGCCCGAATCAAGCCGACGGAGGAGAGGAACGAGAAAGAAAAGGAAGGGAAGGAAAGTGAAGAACGAAAAAAAAAAAAAAAAGACTAGAGTAAAGAAGCAACCACACCAAGGGACGGAATACGGCGACATACCGTATGCAACCGAACATGGCAGGATGGTATGGTGTGCCGCCAAGCGCCTGGAACTGCAAAACCTGTATAAAGTCGCATCGGCACCGACTCGTCCTACTGGCACACGCCACGGACGGGCTGGCTGGTCAGACTCACCCTCGGGGATGCACCGTCCAGCCTTATGAGTAGCACATTCCGGTATCTCCCTTGGGCGCTTGCGGTACGTCCGAGGCCGGTACATGCCCTCCACCAACATGCATCTTGGCCGAGGCACACCTTGCAAGGTATTTTCTTTTGGTTTCGTTGCGTCCAACTTGCGTTGACAGTTTTTACGAGTGATTCCGACATATTCCCTGAATGCTTCTGCTCAATAACCCGATAAACCCAACGTCCACTCCTTTCCTTCTGCCTTTTGTCCGACCTTCCTTTCTCATGTCTTGGCTTGCTATCCCGTGCGGCGAACAGCATGCGCCCTTGCCGTCGATCTCTGGGGTTTGCTGATCATTCGTCCAATCCACCGAGGCTACCTCCGTCTCGAAGGCGTGGAAGCCGTGCAATCTCTGAAAATCTTTGACCATAGCAAATTATTCAGCCAGAAAGGGCCGACCATAGCGGCCTCAGACAGCATACGAGTACAGACAAACCTTTGCACCATTGTCATGCACTTGCGACCCCCACAGCACAAGGCATCGACTCCTGCATATCAAGTACCCGTACTTCTAAGAGTAGACGTGGGGAGCTCAAAGAAAAAAAAAACTTGCAAGATATCTACATGTTTTGGCCTTTTTTTATGCTGTCTTGATTTGCTTATTCGCCCACTGACTTGTAGCCTCCGAATAATTAACCGGCCTCCAACTCATAAAACCAGGACATGACAGGTGACTGAACAACGGTAACCGCCGGTGAAGGACACGGCGCTAGGCAAGGCACAAAAAAAAGGCTGCAACTGCTATGACGTCGCTGTTGGAGGTTTATTCTACTTTTCCCTTCTCGAAAAAAAAGCAGTAAAGAAGCATGACCACTTCGATATCGGGCCGCTGCCATGCCGTGCTAGTACTCATAGCCTCATTGCATCATTGCTCAGATGATGCAAAACTTTTCGCTCTTGTCCTGTTCTCCTGCGCTGCTGCCCTACACAAGCAGCCTCGACCGCCGACCGCCGACAGCGGAGTGCCAAAAGCAATTTCTCACAGCGCGCGCACGCCAGGCAGAACAAACGTTTCATCCGCTAATACAAGTACTCGTAGTAGCTGACAGCCTCGCCGTCCTTTTAGCAACGCACAAGTACGAGTGTTTTATAGACGAAAAAGCAATGAAAATTAGCAATGAAATAAAGGCAAAAATGACAGAAAAAGCAAAAAGGCTGTAACATATCAGCAAGAGCTGTAACATATCAGCAAGAGCTGTAACATATCAGCCCTTTTACGTGTATTGTCCTGAAAATCCCACAGGGCATCAGCTGCCCCTCGCCGTGTACTGAGTAAGTGAGGGTGAGCCAAGTGGAGCCGTCGGAAGTGGTGGGGGTCTTGTCGGTGTCTCTTATCCGGAGATGGCCGCGGGATGTACGGAGTACTTGTATGGCAAGACAGATCGATAACCTTTCTGGATTCGTACGAGTAATGGATATGCCTTTACCCAGAATAGCTACGAGGCGAGAAGAAGGACAAAGGACATGGATGCTGATATCAACTCGATAGCGTTATCCAAGATCATTGCTATCGGACGCATTATCCAGGTTTCATTGCTATCGGACAGGGTTGCTCTCAACGGTGACTACGGAGTACGAGCACGCACCACGTGCTGGCATCGGCAGACAGCAGGGGCAAAGATTACGTGGGGAGGATGCGGGCAGTTTAAAGGTCAAAGGATGGACAAAGTAGACAACATGATAGAAATAGACATACGAGTTGACGTAAGGGAAAAGAATGAGGAGAGCAATGTCACGAGCTGTTATCTACCTGCCACAGGGTTTGTGATAAATGGCTGGAGCTAGTTTGAATCCAGCCATGTACGCGCTTTGCTCGTGGTGGATGCGCCATCGACGCGATGGACGGCTGCTGGGCGACATCAAACCAAAATGACTAAAAACCCAAACCCTGGAGCTGGACGAGATCTCGATTTCCGCCCGCTGATTTGAAAAGAGCTAATATAACGGAAGCATCTGACGGGAGCGGGTAAGCCATCGTGGACTGTAAAAAGTGTAATCTTTATCAGCCGGACTTTCCACAAGGATACCACGTTGACGTCCGCGGAGTACGAATTGACGACTGTTTTCTCATACGAGTAGTATGGCATTATTTCGATGTCGATACGAACACCGCAGAACACGCCAGACAACACGTGTAGAAATGTTCGGAGCCGGCGCTCGGTGACCCAAGCCGGTCAGGCTGATGACGTACGAGCCACCCTATTTATGTGCTGTCCTTTGGTGCTACGGCATGCCGACGGCGAGGCGTGGGGAAGCTTAAACTACCACATACTGAAGGACACGCTGCATAAGGCTTGCGCGGGAGTATGCGAGGGTGACATACGACCAGGCTACTCGTACTTGGCATGGAGCATGTGACGTCGAGTACGAGGTGGGGGATCAATAAAAAAGAAAATAAATGATAAGAGCACACGAGTGACCATGGCTTGCACAATGACAATAACATGCTCAAAGCCGAATGACTTTGGTGTGGGTGATGCCGTGTGATGGGGGGGGGGGGGGGGGGGGAGGGGGACAGATGGATGTCGGCTGGATAGGAGCCCGACTGATGCAGTCAGAATGGCCAAGACATGATATACTACAGCTGAGAGACCAGTGCGAGGTGTTGGTCAGCTGAACGTTTATATGCAGGTGTCCTGCTATATCCAGGGAAACAGAGTGCACGAGTGACACAGGCAGCAGCCACAGACACCACACCCTTGGGCAGCAAAATTGCTGTGTCTGTGTGAAGATGGAAAATCCGGCGGAAACGACTTTCAGCTTGTCAACAACGGTGAGTGGCTGGCACCAACGACGCCACAACACTAGACGCTACGGTATAGCTAGACATCCAGACGCCACGGTATAGCCAGACATGGCGCGAGGGGGTTCTCGACGCCGTAACCAAGTGGTGATGGCCAAGGGATGTCTTCGACCGGGGCTTATCTGCAGGGAACGGAGATGCGCGTGCGACTGTCCATGCATCTATGGACAATCATGAGGCGCAGCGGGTGCCAATACACGAGAGACCGCGGCAGCATCGCCATATGTCTCGCACAAGCGTGGAGAGAGGGTGGCAAACTGTGATCGCTAGGCATGCGGCCGAGGCTCTCCATGGCATCTCGTTGTGATGAGGGAGAGATAGCTACCGGGATAGCCATGTGATTTGACATCAGGCTGTCATGCCTGGAGGGGATGGATAGGGCTGGGTTAGGATGTGTGAGGCTATAAGCTGGGCTGTGATGCAGGACGCAGTGGGAGTTGTTGATACAAGGCAACTGATCAGGCTGTCTCTAATATAAAATACACAAGGATTGGCATGCGCCTGACGATATTTTTAACGACATTTACATCTGAAATCAGAGTCATGATGTTCGGGGACGTATAGTAGCCGAACTGCAAACTTGCAGGTGTGAAAATTTGAAAGATCATCCTGCCGTTAGAGTTTAGTATTTTTTTTCATCAGACTACTCGTACTACCACATCCTGCCAGTGCCAACGTCACCGCAATAGGCAGGGTGTTGCTCCAAGCTCTACTGAGTATTCTCAATATATCGGCTGAGATGCAAAGTTTTTTCACACTCCATCGGGCCGTCAACGGCACAAAGTAGATTAGCGTTACAGTCGACCGAGGTGACAGCACGGGCTCCCCGAAGGCGCCAAACTAGGACGGGGAACGGAGCGCGGTTCTGGGGTTGGCACGGGTCAGACCGAAGGCTGTTTCGTTGCATTCTAGCAAAGTACTCGTACTCGTACTCCAGAGGTGCCTGTCATTTGTTGGTAGTCACTACGGCGGTGATCACATGGCTACGAAGTATGTCTTACTGGGCTACGGGTAGCTCCTTCCTCCGTCGGTGTGACTTCATATTCCACGGTCCTTCTTGCTTGAAGTATCGTACAAGTGAAAGAGCAAACGGTTCGGAAAGAAGCTATGACCAGCGCCTGCCCTTGTCAGCTTTAATTGGCCCCACTACACCAAGTTTCGAGGGACTGGCCGACGAACAAAGAAGGAGCACCTATGACTTGGGAAGGTGCCACCTGCTCATCACGACATCACCCTGTGGTAAGCTCAAATCTCAAATCCCCATTCCGAGCTTCACTTCTGCATCAATCCCATCCCTCGGCATACACACGTGCAAGTTCTATCCCGCCAGCCCGTTTACAACTCCGTGTTCGGACATTTCCACCGTCATTCGTTGCCGATTGGTCCACCATCGTTTGTGCTGTGCTCCGTACTTGTACACTGCAGACGCGCAACCGTTATCCGCCCTTTCTCTTTTTACACTCGTGCTTTCAACACAACTCTCCTACTCCGTAGGGTTTGGTAGCTCGGATTCAGGAAAGATCCGTTGACGGAATACGGCGACCGCGCGACTCCGATCACACCGCTCCGCTCCCACCGAAAAGAAGCTCGATCGCTCGCCCAACCCAACATGGCTCCTTCAGCTCCAGCCCCAGCGGATCCAGTCAGGTTAGTTAGTCCGTGGTCACCCTGTCCTGTCGGAGGGCCGTCCCCCACTTGCTTCACACATCCAGGACGAGCTATGATGTGACGGGAATGGAGGTGGTGAAACGAGATGCTCCTACAGATTGGCTGATAAGTGACCTAGACCCGTCCACGTTGTTATCGTTGGCGCTGGTGCCGTGGGATGCTTCTATGCCTCACGGCTGCATTACGTATGGAATTCCTCCATGGATGTGCATTATCGATGATCGGCCTTGCTGACTGCTGACTTGTAGCCCGAGCACAATGTGCACGTCTCGCTCATAGGCCGCTCCAACTATGCCGCCTTGGCCAAGAGCGGCGTGCAGCTCCAGACGCACACCTTTGGTGACTATGTCTTCCACCCACACGCAGTGTTTCCGTCGGTCGACGCTGCTGCGGGCACGGCTGCCGATGTGCCTGCCTCTGTGCCCAAGCCGCCGTCTGGTGGCTGGGACTACATTATTGTGACGACCAAGGCACTGCCGGACCGCGTTGATGATGCGGCCACGGTGGCCCCCCTGGTCGGCCCGTCGTCGACGATTGTTCTGATCCAGAACGGCGTCGGCGTGGAGGCACCGTATCGGGCCCGGTTTCCAACGACGCCGATTGTCAGCGGAGTCACTGTTGTCAGCGCCGAGCAGATCCGGCCTGGCCTTGTCCGGCAGAACCGCTGGACGCGCATGTACCTCGGACCTTATACAAACTCTGCTGAGTCGTCCTCCCAGTCGTCGTCGGCAGAGTCTCCGGCCCCGTCGGCGGACGACCTTGATGCACTCACCACAAAAGGCAGCGAGCGCACGGCACAGCTCGCCGACTGGTGGACGCGGCTCGGCGGCATCCGCGACATTGAGCCGCTGGACGAGGTGGGCCTGCAGACGGTGCGGTGGCACAAGTTGTGCATCAATGCGGCGTTTAACCCGTCGGCGGTGCTGTCGGGCGGCCGGGGCAATGCCGACATGGCGTCGGACCCGGAGCTGCGGCTGCACCTGCGCGCCATCATGGACGAGATCTGGGAGGCGGCGCCGCGGATCCTGGGCCGGCCGTTCCCGGACGACCTGGCGCGGCCCGACAAGATCCTGGCCAGCACGGACCGCAACAAGGGCGCGCGGCCGAGCATGCTGATCGACTGGGAAGCCGGGCGACCGCTGGAGCTGGAGGTGATTGTGGGCAATCCGGTGCGCATTGCGCGCGCCCGTGGCGTCGACCTCCCGCGGATGCAGAGCCTGTATGCCTTGCTGCGCAGTGCCCAAGCTATGCGGGAGCGGGAGAAGGAAGCCAGCAAGTTGTAGTGGATGCTATCGTCTATGGATTTTGGCTATTTATTTCTGGATATTTTGATTTCTATTTTGCAAAATGCTTCACTCTGGCAAAAAGCCACCGCCACCGTCGTCGTCGTCGAGAAATCCACCGCCCTCGTCTTCGAGAAACCCGCCGCCTTCATCCATGGCCATGTCAAACTCTTCTGTGACATCGCTCTTTGCATCGGCAATGGCGTCGTCTTCGTCTTGGACGTCTTCATCTTGATTGCTTTCGCTTTTGTCCTCGATTTGTGCTGACCCTTCATCCACAGCGTCTTCCTCTTCATCAACATCCTCGCCACGGTCTTCGGCGGCCACCCGGATCCGCTCACGAATGCGCAAGCCACGCAAGAGGACGGCCCACATGCGCAGGGCCGCCCGCGTCCGCCGCTCGGCCGCAATGTCGGCCTGCAGATCGACCAGACCGTCGATGACAGCCCGCACCGCGTCGGCGTGTTCCTTGGCAACGACGGCACCGCGCAGAACGGCCGTGCCCCTGCGGCCCTCAAATTTGAAGCCGGTCAGGGCGGGCGCATAGTCGACGCCGAGGATAAAGGCAGCACGCCCGGCCAAGTCGTCGTGGATATACTCGCCGCCGACCGGGACCATGCTGGGCACATAGATGTCAATGTTGCCAAACTTGTTCTTGGGGATGCGGCCGTTCTCGACCGGGGGTGCCTGGTAGAGGTCGGTCTGCTCGGGCGTGAACAGTGGCACGCCATTGGGCATTGGGTGTGGCTGGTCGCCGTCGAGCTCGTTGTCGCCGAACAGATCGTCGTCGGCGGCGGTGGTGCGTGCTGCCGTCCTGTCCTTGTCGTCATCATTATCAACATCATCGTCGCCCAGCCCCCTTCTTCGCGACACCGGCTTGGGCAGCCACTTGACGGGGATTTCGCCCGGCCGCACGACACGGCCGAGCCGGTACCAGCGGTCGGCACTGTAGGCGACGCGCACGTCACGCCGGCGATAGATGCGCTCGAGGGGCGCCTTATTCCCCGCGGAGACGGATCCGACGGACGTGGCTTTGGGGACGAGCACCTCGTGGCGGCGCAGGTGGCGCACGAGCGCGTGAACGGGGTGGTTCTGGAAGTCGGCAATGTTGCGCGGCATGGGCTCGCGCGCCTCGAGCACGCCGAGCTCGCGGTCCTCGATCTGGTCGAGGTCGGTCGGGTAGGACTGGCGGTAGTAGCGCAGTGCACGACGCAACCACTTTGTGCCGGACACGCGCGACGAAGACGACGACGACGACGGCGACGATGTGTTGCCCGGCGACGCAAGAAGGGCCCCGGCAGCGGCGGCGGCGGCAGCCAGGGCCGATGTTGGCTCGACAAAGCCATCGACGCGGCCACGCCTGGTCTTGGCGTTGTATGCCTTGGCATAGCGGCGCGTGACGTCCTTGGCCTCGCCGTCTTCAGAGAAGCCAATGACGTAGGTCATCTGGTTGGCCTTGTCGGTGGCCGGCGGCTCGAGCTTGGCCGGGCGCCACTGGGTGCAGGTGACGAGCGGGTCGACGGGCTGCCACTTTTGGTGAGCGACGTCGAGCACCTCGACCCAGTAGACGGGAAACGGGGACTCGCCGCGGACGACGTGCGGCGTGGACGACGACGACGGTGGTGGCCGGCTCGGGAGTGGTGCGGTCACAGAGGGAATGTTGTATGCGGCGGCATCGGGGTGGCCGAGACGGCTGAGAGGCGTTGCGAACGGGTCTGCCGGCGTTGTTGCAGTTGCAGTTGCAGTCACCTGAGGCTGCTGCTGTTGCTGCTGCGTCTTGGCTCTGGATGCCCCAGCCTTTGCCTTTGTCTTTGGCATCGTCGGCGCATTGGTCAAAAAGGACAGCGGCTGCAGCGAGCAGACCAGGCGGGCCTCGACGCCGGCCGCCCGCAGCAGGGCACAGAACAGCTGCGCACCGACGTCGCGCGAGCCCTGCAGCGTCTTGGCAGCTGCCAGATAGTCGTCCTTGTCGAGTACGCTCTCGCAGTCGGCCGGCAGCTGGTAGTCGGCGAGCTGGTCCGGGGTCTCGGCCCACAGCGACCGCCGCAGCCCGCGCTCGGTGATGCTGAAGCGCGTCTTGAACTTGACGGCGGCCTGCTGCAGCCCGTTCTTGAGCGACTCGGTCTGACCAAACTGCGACAGGTTGCTGCCCGGGTTGAGGTAGGTCACCATCTTGTCCGTCAGCAGCGGCCGCAGAGCCGCCTGCACCTTGGGCGAGTTGCACCAGCTGTTGCGCCGGGCGACGTGGGCCAGCAGACAGAGTACGTGCACCTTGTGGACGTCGACGCGGCGCATGCGTTCGGCTTTTGTCAGCGGCTTTCGGCGGTTCGCGGACAGGCCGGCCGCTTTCACGCCTCGTCCACCTTTGATACGCGATCGCAAAATCTCGACGGCCTGGTCGTGGACAGACAGGTTGAGCTCGAGCGTCGGCGGTGGCTCGTCGGATGCCAGAGCGGCGGGCAGTTTCTTTGTCGGCGTCGGCGGATGGCTCGCTTGCCCAAAGGCCTCGCCGTCGTCATCGTCGTCGTCGTCGTCGCTGTCGTCGTCGTCGGAATCGCGCATGGTCGTCTGAATCACCGGCTCGGGAATGGCAATATCTTCAAACTCGACCTCGTCATCATCGTCATCGTTGTTGTTGTCGACATCGTCATGGTTTGCTTCTCGCGCGACCTGACTCTCCTGCCCCGGTCGCTTGAGCTTTTTTGACGGTGGCTGCTTCGCCTCGTCGTCGGTGATACCCGGCGCATGCAGTCGTGGCGCGCGCGCGGGCACGCCGGCTTCTGCGAGCATGTCCCGGTAGACGCCGGTTATGGCGGCGCCACCGACCGTGGTGGCCTGCGCGTCATTGGCCGCATTGCGCCGCTGCCGTGCGCCATCGCGTCGCCGCTGCAGTCGCTGCGCCGCCGCCGCACGCAGGGCGACGCCCGCCTGGTCCGTGTTGGCGCTGCTGCTGCTGCGTGTCGTGACCATGTTTTTATCAATCGTCAGTGGCCGAGACGCTTTCACATGGCTTCGCTGCCTGTCGAATCATGTCGCTTCTGCGTTGTCGGCTCGGGATTTCGCCGTCGCATGCCAAAGGCGAGATCGGATGCGATCGCTCCCACGTCGCCCCGCTTACTGATGTGCGTCTCTGCCACGAAAGCACGTGACTTTGACGGTTTAAAGTTTTCATCGCGTCTACCAGACTCTCTACGTCGTCGCAGCTTTCGTTCGAAAGATTGCATGGTAAATATAGTCTATTTATCCAAAAACCCAATGTCGACTGGCGCGAAACGAAAGAGCGATTGCTCGGACGACATCAATCGCACTCAGGCGCCGAGAAACACGCGGCAACGGACATGCCCCGACGGCGACGAACAGGGGCAGACGGAGGCCCGCGCTCAGGCGCCTCAACCCGTGGCCCGGGATCAGGCACCTCGCCCCGTGGCCCAGCAGACAGAGGCCTGCGTTCAGACAACTCGCCTCGTAGCCCAGAAGGTCATTCGGGAGCGGGAGGCGCGGGACGAGAGGGCGAGGCAACACCAGCGCGCGCAGATGGAGCAGGCGGCGCGGGACCAGCGAGTGCGGGAGCAGAGGGCGCAAGAGCAGTGGGCACGCGAGAAGCCGGCACGCGAGCAGTGGGCACGCGAGCAGCGGGCGCAGAGGGCGCGCGAGCAGGCGGTGCGGGATCAGAGAGCGCGGGAGCAGGCGGTGCGGGATCAGAGAGCGCGGGTGCAGCGGCGCGGGCGCGTGGCACCGGCGCCGAGGAGGATGCCGAACATGTCGGAGTGGACGGCGTCGGCGCTGGCGTTTGCGCGCGCGCGGGAGGCCGAGGAAGAGGCCGAGGAGTTGAGGTACCAGAGGGAGCTCGAGGCGTTTTGCGCGGGGGCATGGGGCGGGGTTACTCCGTGGGCGAGATACACGGAGTCCTTGGAGGAGGAAGAGGAAGAGGAAGAGGAAGAGGACGACGAAGAGGGGGGGCACTCGGAGTGGGTGCGGTCGGCGCTGGCGTTTGTGCGGGCGCGGGACCGCGAGTTCGCCGAGGAGGACCGGTACCTGGAGGAGCTCGAGGCGTTCGCCCGGGAGGACTAGCCGCAGCGGCAGCACCACCAGCAGCACCAGAATCGTCAGCAGGTAGACTGCCCGACAACTGGCCCCCCGAAATCACCTACCTGACCACGCCCTACTACTCGGGCATTGCGCCGCGCCAGCGCCAGCTGCTCCAGACCCAGCCGGCCGACATGCCCGGCGCACCGGCCTCGACGCACCCGCTGCCCGAGATCCCCCCGACCCTGCGCTTCGGCCCCAGCCCCCTGGTCGCCATCCGCTCCATCACCGACCCGGCCCATCCGGCGTGCGGCCAGCGTGGTCTGTTTGCCGCCAAGCACCTGCCTGGCGGTTCCTTTATTCTGCCGTACCTGGGCGTCTACCACCGCGGCAACGTGCCCGTCACCGGCGGCACCGGCGGCACCAACCCGCACAACCCGCGCGAGTCCGACTACGACCTGTGGCTGGACCGCGACGCCGACGTTGCCGTCGATGCCGCCCGCATGGGCAACGAGGCCCGCTTCGTCAACGACTACCGCGGCACCGGTGTGCCGCGCGCCAATGCCGAGTTCCGCGAGGTCTGGGACCCGCGCCGCGGCGAGCGCGGCATGGCCGTCTATGTGCTGCCGTCGGGCAAGCGCGCCATTGCCGCCGGCACGCCCACGGGCATTGCGCAGGGCGCCGAGATTCTCGTAAGCTATGGCAAAGGGTTTTGGGAGATGCGGAAAAAGGAGGCGGAGGCGGCCAGGGGAACCGAGGAGAATGAAGGAGAAGAGGAGGAGAAAGAAAGTGACGCGGCCGAACCCGGCTTGACGCTGGTGGCCGCTGCCATTCCAGAAAGCGTGTGGAAGAAAGTATAGAAGAAAGAAAGAAAGAAAGAAAGAAGAAAAGAAAAAGCAAAACAAAAGCTCACGCCCAGCTGCTGTCCTTGTGGCCGACGAGCGGCGTCGCGTGCTGCTGCTGCTCGTCTTGTTTGGCTGGCGCCCGGCCCGTGGCATACAGGCCGAGGCCGCCCAGCACGAGCGCAAAGCAGACCACGGCCAGGGCAACGCCGGCCTGGCCGGCAGGGCTGAGGGTCGTGGACGCAGCGGATGACGTGCCGTTGGGGGAGGTCGATGCAGAGGACGAGGCCGAGGCCGAGGCCGACAATGCTGCAATGGTCGATGCGGGCAGAAAAGAGGATGTCATTCTGGAAAGGATTGCAACAAATAAGTTGTAAGAGGCGGAGCAGAGAACTTCAGGTGACGAGATGTGCAGTAGTAAAGGGAGGGATACCACATTTGAGAACATTTGGAAAAGTAGAACACTTAGAAGAGTAAAACATCTAGAAGAGTAGAATAGAGATCCATGGTCCAGACGCATGTCTTACTGCTATAGATTCAAATCCGATCTGACCCAGCATTCCTGGCTGACGGTGCCGGCAGGCCAAACATCCCGGGACCGCACAACGAGGACCATGGCAACATGGTGGAGTGGCATTCCTGCGAGTTGAGAAGTGACTGGTGCAGATGTGAAAAAGCCAGCTGAGCAGAATTTGATCATGATTTAATTCAGAGCTTTTCTACTAGTCAGAGATATATTACAGTCTAATCAGATTTGACAGCGCTTTGATTAACAGTGATATATTACAGTTCAATCAGAGTTGACAGCGCTTTATTCATCCAAAATATACTACAGAATACGAGTACATAAAAAAACCGAATAGTCAAAAACCAAACATGACAAAATATAACCAAAACAGTCTTGGCTTACCCATGAAATACAAATTCATATCCGACACATCATCCCTCATTCATATTAGTGCTCGTCGTCTTCTTCGACAACAGTGGCGTTAAGCGGCGCGGTTCGATATGGTGGCCGTCGATTTGCATCACCACCTTCTTCTGCGCTGCCCACAAACGTATACACACCCAACCCTGTCCCGCCGGCTGGAGAACCCGGCCCGGAAGGACCCGATGGCCCCGAGGGACCAGAGAAAGACGCACTCGGACCGGAAAACGAGCTTCTGCCGGCCGTGCCCGGGTTCCAGACGCCACTCGGAAGCGGTGCCGTTGCCGGTGCATCTCTGTGAGGATGCGAGTAGTCGTCGCGAACCGGCATGGTCGACGGCATAGTCGCCGTCCGCAACCCGGAATGGAGCATCGTGGGCACAAAGGATTGGTTTCGCTGCGCACCGTAGCTCGGTTCGAAGCCGGCGTTGTAGCCACCGTGCATAGCCGCAACGGCCGGCTCCGGCGTGGGCCTATAGTCGCCGGGGCCCGCAACCCCGCTCGCTGCACTCGACGACCTGTGCCCCATAGGTGGGACAGCGGCCTGCCCCATGGCCGAGGCTGCCTCGTGAGGCCCAATCTGTCGTGACCTTTTGGTATCACTGCTTTCATACCTTTCATCGTCAATGCGGAGAACCTCTGTTGGCAGGTTAGCACATATCTCTAAAGGCATACTGACACGACTCACGCTCGGTAAAGAGGTCGCGCATACGGCGCTGATACCACCAGCCGATAAAGCTGACAACGCTCATAAAAACAATGGCTGTGATGGCGCAAGGTATCCAGACGTCTGAAGAAACCTGTCAGTTGTGGCAATAAAAGCAAAAAGCAAAAAAAAACTTGGTAAAGAACGGCATGACATACTCTCGGCATTCTGTATCATCTCGCGCGAGTTTGACGAGAGAACGACCATGGGCCGCTCCGACACGGGCTGAAACCAGTGTGGCGTGGTGATGTAGCAAATGTCGGCCGAGTACACCCCCATCAGCTGCATGACTGTGCCGCCAATCGCCGCCAAGATGCCCAAGAGCCCCAGAAAGTACTGCAGGGGATAGTATAGTATATTCCAGAAAAATCCAAGACATAAAAGGCGGTGAGGATCCTTCTTGATGAGATGCATGGCCCGGGAAAAGCTGCGTGGTTTGGTGGCGTCACCAAAGAGCCAGCGCAATGATTTCGGCCGGTAGAACCCATGTCGGCCAAGCAGGCCCTCGTTGCAGCCCGGCAGCGGGCCGGCATAGGCCCACAGCCATAGCAGGATTTCTAGATATTGTAAGACGCAGTGTGCTGGGTGGGATGGCGTGGGTACGTACGCATGGCTTGGTCGCAGATGTAGACTAGAAACGTCAGAGAGCGGCACGAGAGCCCAACCTCGGGGGTAAAATAGGCTGTGATAAAGGCAAGAACAAACGGAACGCCGAGGAGCAGCAAGGTCAGCATCAAAAGGAAGATCCAGTCGCCAACTGTCAGCGTGGTCTTCTCCTTGAGCACCTTGATGTACTCGTCCGCAATTTCGCTAGAACCAATGGTTGCGTATGTCTTGATCAGCGTATTCACCCACTGTACGCTGTTAGCACGGAGTTAGAGCGGACGGAGGAGCACCGGCACTCACTTGTTTCTTGTTGTTGCCGCGATCCCAGAGCGAGGCGACCTTGTAGCATGACGGATATGCCAGGCCGTACTTTATAAAGCTTGTTCTCGTTGTTTTCTCTTCGGTTTGGTATGGGCGGTCGACAGCAAGGACACCCTCGAGAATGTTGGGATTGTTCCCGGCCAGCAAAAGCCCAGACACAATGGCAATATGGGGGATGGTCTGCCCGTTAGCTACGTTGATGATTCTGATGTATGATGTGTGGTTACGTACCATGTACCATTGGCCAAACGCGAGGCCTTCGCTGTTCAATATAGTCAGCATGTGCATCTCGGACTTTGCAGTGGTGATACCTACCCGATATCCTCGTCGCCAAGACTGTCAAGACTCTGCAAGAGGGCAAAAACAAACCCGCCCAAGAAAAACCTGCCACTGCGTTAGCATGGGTTGCCATGACATAGTGAAGCAAAGGGAATACGTACACAACCGGGGCACCGACCACAGAGCCAAACGAGTACTGGCAGTGCAGCATCGTCTTGAGCCGCGTCTTGGTCTGGTGGATGAGGAGCTCTGTTTGCGACGTGCGAGGAATCAGCGTGGTGTCGTTCTTGCAGATTTTGACGCCCTGCTGAGGGTAGAAAATGCACGCATCGCAGCCGGGGCATAAAATGGCCTTTTGACGAGGCGAGTGGTTGCGTAACGTGTCGTCGTCAGAGTAGATGCGCAGATTGTACAAAAACTGCTCCATGTGCTTCCATGGCGAAGCGAGAGGGACGCCAGTTTGTTGGTCGGCAAGGGCAATGTTGGAGGCCGAGGCTGAGGCCGTGGTGGCTGACTGGTGCGCCCAAGGAGAGTGGCTCTGTGGTCCCGGAGCGAGAGCAGACGCCGGCGGAGGGAATCCGGTGACTGGACTGCTCAAAGGATCATGTTGATCAGGTGGTGCATTCGGTGCACTCGATAATATGATGCTGGGAACGGGAGCACTCTGGCCAGGAGCAGGATTTGGCGGGTCCCACACGGGAACACGCATCAGCGGCAACGTATCCCCAAGTGGCTGTTCCGGAGGAACAGGGACGGCCGGAGCAGCGGATCGTGGAGAGACAGAATGCGGTTGTGCTGGGTCCGGAGACGGCGAGTCGCTGGGGGCGACACCCTGCTGGGATGTTGTGGCACTCATGTCCGTCAGAGGAAGCGCGTCTGCGGAGCCATCAGCATCACGGCCATGCCGACCAGCTGGAGGAGGCAAAAGGTGCTGGCTGGAACGGTTGTCGCGGCTGCTGACCGGAAAGTAGCTCCCCCTATGCGTGCTGTCGTCGACAAAGCCGCCGGCGTCCGTGTTCCAGACAAGGTCGAGGTTGCCAATGAGAACAATCATCAGACAGCGGCAGCGCATGTCCAAAGTCAGATTGCAGTTGTCGATCTTGTCCTTGATGTAGTCGATGATGCGTTTGTCGAGCAAGGCCTCGTACAAGCCACTAATGATCATGGGGCCGGCAAAGGCAAAGCAGACGCAGAGCCAGATCATGGTGTCAATGGCCACCAGCACTAGAGCAATGGTCGCACCAATGGGCGCCAGAAAGTAGGCCTTGACGCCGCTCTGGTCGGACGAGAAAAGGATGGTGGGCAGCTCCAGCTTGCGGCGCCGCGGGACCGAGATGCAAAAGATGACGGCCGGAATGAGAAAGCCAGAAAGCGGCTGCAGCCATGCATTGAGGTTATCTTTGCTGCTGATCTGCCAGCCGGGACAGTTGCTGGTGAGCCATTCGTACTTGACCTTGACGACGGGCGAGCCGCTGCGATCGCCGTTGAAGGAGGCCTTGCAGGGGGAGCCGCTGGCACTATCCCAGGCGTCATCCTTGTCGTTAAAGACGATCCAGACCTCGTCGTCGTTGTTAAAGGTCCACGAGCCGTTGCCCTTGACGGCGACAACCTCATTGATGGCCATGAGACAGCATGCTGTAAAATTCTGGCCGCCGAGGTTCGGGTTGTGGCTGAGCGGCGTGGAGCCCGACGCGATCTGACTGAAGATGCCCTCAAGGTGGTGATCAGGCACCCTGTTTGTGCTACCGCTCGAAACGGCTGCGTGTGCGACGGGCCCCTGGAGGGCTGCTAGCAGAAGCACCAGCCGCACTGGTAGTAAGGGAGGTTTGGGGCTCATAGTGCAAAGCTGGTTGCTGCCATGCTTTTGCAGCTTCAAAGAGCTGCTGCTCGGGGGAGAGGACACGAGAACAACAGAAGCGGCCAAGAGAAGTGTGGCCGGTTGGGGCAGGTGCGGCAACCGTTGTCTGTCTGTTATTTATGAAGCGAGACGAGAGTAGAAGAACACAAACCAGATACAAACAAGACACAGGCAACAGACAACAACAGAGTCAAGCAGACGAGTGACTGTGACGAAAGATAAGCCGGGCAAGTGGAAAAAGAGAGATGCGAGGCCTCGCGTAAATAATAATCAAGAATCAGCCGAGATGCTGGCTGCCTGTATCGACCAGGGATTGCTGCACTGCCCCTGCGAGCTAAGGCTGTGACGGAGGAGGGGTAAGTAAGTACAAGTAGAAACTCAGCATTGACATGGCTGGGGTCTGAGTGGCTGATGACGGGCAACAGGCAATATCGCATGCAGCTGGTTCGCACAGGCTGCATCGTGCTGCGAGTTGATATGCAGGGCACCGCGAGGGTTTGTCCGAAACAAGGTAGAGAGAGCCGCATGTCGACAATCAAAGTGGAGGACCACCGCCCAGAGGTCACGCAACGAGACAATGGACCGAGGGTGATGTTGCTTCCGCAGATACGAATAGCCAAGCCGTCACATCTGCTGTCGGAAAAAGGAGGCCGGCCGCGCAAGAGCAGCCCCAAAGTAGCAGCAGGGGTGAGATAACGCGGCCATGACTCGCCAGGGTTGCACTCTGGTGTCAGCTTGAGCTGCAGTGCCCCAGTGTCTTGTTTCGTCGTATTGGTCGTATTCCCCAATCTCACGGCTGCTGACGGTCCTCGGGCATACTCGCGCACAAATCAGTTGCCGCCAGGGCTGAGGACCCGCTCAGGAGCACTATATGCAGCGCGTGCCAGATCCTGGCGAGCAAGTCTTCCTGGCAGGGGGAGACGGGCTGCCGGAGTCCTTTGAATCCGAAGGCTATTGGATTGCCAGCCTCGTTTTTGCTTCTTCTTGTTTCTGCTGGTTTCTGCGTATGTTGTTTGCACAGCCTTCTAGAACGAGGACGTGCATAGAGGGACGACAGGGGGACGAAGGCGACAGAACGAGCGACAGAACGAGCGACAGAACGAGCGACAGAACGATAAAGACGACAAGGATAAAAAACAATGTAGTTGGTTGGGAAGAAAACAAGATGGAAAGGAACCAAAAGAACATCAAAAACGACGTGGCGTGATGCTGCCTTCTGCGTCGGTTGCCCTTTCCTTGTGCGTAATTTCCATTGGGAAGGTGGCGTCTGCGAAGGCAAGTACGAAGCAGGCCGCAACTTTGACGGCAACTGCTGCGGAAAGAAAACGGCAGGAGCCGCGTCTTCAACGGCTGGAGCCGCCGTCAGCTGTAAGTATGACATGTGACCGGCTTTTGCTTACCAGCGATTCAAGTCGTCTCAAGGGCTCACGGGTAGGGCTGATGGCTGTCGTCTGATCCTAATTTATCACGTAATAGTGTCCACATAAACGGTACACTTACAAGATAGTTTCAAAGCTTAATTTATGGAGGCATCGCATTGACAGACGAGCAATAATGTAGATTTATTCTGGAACATGGAAATTCTGTACAATTGCAGAGCATATTGATGCCTCTTCCTACCTTTTTTTCTACAGGCAAGAAGTGGTAATTGTCTCAACTCTGCAAGCTGCCAAGACGCTGCAACATGGACAGCCTATTTACACTATGTACTCCTCACTATTGGCACTATATACTCTACCTGGACACTATTCTACAGCCTCTTGAGACTATATTTCACCAACGTACAGAGTATTGACACTACCCTGCCCTCGTTCCTTCTCCTTCGTGCTGCGGAACCACCGAGGCCGCACGCGAAACGGATTCGCCTCGGGCAGCTCCGCCAGGGTCGTGCGGCACGTGTCGGTAAACAGATGCGCAAACGACGGCGACCACGCGACGCGCGCATTGTAGGGCGCAATGTCAAACAGCTGGCCGAGCGTGCGCAGGATCGACGTCGCCGAGTACGGCACGGCGGCGGCGGCGTTGGCGTTGACGCCCAGCTTTTCGACACGGGCCTTGTCGACCCACGGCGACACCAAAAAAGTCGGCATGCGCCCACCCAGGCGGTCAAACTGAAAAGTATAGTCCTCCCCTGTAGGCGTCGTCGCCGTGTATGTCAGGTCGTCGGGCCGCGGCGCCAGCGGCGCGGGCACGTGGTCGTAAAACCCGCCTGACTCGTCGTAGGTGACAATGAGCAGCGTCTGCTCCCACTGGGGACTGTCCCGCAGCGCGTCGTAGACGTCCTTGATGAGGCCCTCGCCGAGCGACACGAGGCCCGTCGGGTGCATGGACGTGGTGTCGTCGCCGCAGCACGAGGGGTTGACAATGCTAAAGCTCGACAGGTTGCCGGTGGCGGCGTCGGTGAAAAAACTGTCGAGCTCGACAATCTTGTGCTGGTTGCCCGACGCAAACGTCCAGTTGAACCACGATGCCTCGGGCCCCGTGCCGCCGGCCGGGTCGTAGTAGTTGCGCCAGTCGTAGCCGCGCTCGGTCAACGACTGAAAGATGCCCGTCTCGTTGAAGCCGGCGTCGGAAAAGGCGGCGTCGTTGACGCCGTGGCCAAACGAGCTGCCGGCCACAATGGCCATGCGGTTGGGGCACGTGGGCTGTTTGTGAGTATGTCTTCTTCCTCAGAGGAAAATTTATTGACCCACCCCCGGAATGGCAGAGTGCCAGTTGTTAAAGGTGACAAAGTTTTGCACCAGCGCCGTCAGCACGGGCACCTGGTCCTCGGTGTAGTAGTTCATGACCTGCTGCGACAGCGTCGTCTTGTTGACGTCGGCGTCGTACAGCCGCAGCTGCTCGTGCACAAAGCCCTTTTGGCTGGGCACCAGCTTGCCCGACACAATGTCGTCGCTGCTGGGGTGGAACGTGCCGTAAAACTCTATATTGTTGCCGTAGATGGCGTGGTCCGGGTCGTCGGCAATAGAGTCGTAGTCCTTGGCCACGCCGCAGTACTCGCCCCCCGACGGCTCCGTCAGGTTGTAGGGGTTGCAAAAGGGCCCGTTGTGGTAAGGGTTGTCCAGGCCCTCGAGGGTCTGGCCGCCCAGGATGTTGTCAAAGGAGCGGTTCTCCATGACCAGCAGGACGACGTTTTTGATGTGCGCCTTCATGTTGTCAATGGCGGTCTGATTGTGCCGGGCCGAGGCTGAGGCCGGGCTCTTGGCGGCCGCGACGGCGGCGAGGAGCAGGACAGACACGCGTGCAGTCACCATCTTGTGTTGGGTGGCAGAGGGTTGGAGTTGGAGGGCTGGAAAACAACCAAGCTGCTGAGGGATGCTCTCTTTATATCTCTCTGGTCATCTAGCCGACTGGTTGACAACCGGCTGCTTGACAGACGGTACCTTTCTCGGCCCCACACGGCACCGGGTTGCGTACGCACGCTAGCCTTCCTTCGTTTGCATCGAGTGAAGACGGGCGAGACTACTAAAACGAAGAAAGAAGGCAGCCAAAAAAGTAGGAAAGAACCAAAACGTTTATGAAAACAAATCACTGAGACAATAAAGATTCAGAAAATAAGTATATACAAACAATCAAACTGTCTACTGCATCTACGTCAACATCTCGAGTTTCAACTGCCAGCACCAAGGATGGTCGAGTACCACAGAATTGATCGACACGCCGCGTGCACCATGCGTCGCATCTCATTGGACCACCATTCCAGGTGCAGCCGGACATAAATTCCCGTCTTCATCAAGCAGCACGTGTCACTGTAAACCAATCACGACTAAAGAATTCAAACCAGGATCTTCTATAACATACTCGTGAATTACTCCGTACCCCCGTCTAAAACATCTCGTACCGCCAGTTGAGATCCAGCATCTCGTCCGTGACGCCGCCCTTCTTGGCCTTGGCCACCAGCGCCGCGTTGCCCGAGTCCATGTGCTTGTTGTGGCGCAGGACCAGCCAGCGATATAGGGTAATGGTGGCCATGAACAGGAAAGCACAGCCCATGAGCGTGCCAAAGGCGGCGTAAAAGTGCGGCCCTTCATAGTATAAGTACGACGCCCAGATGTTGGAGGTGCCGCCAATGGCGTTGACGAGGGCCGACGCGGCCGCGCGCTTGGCCACGGGCCGCGCTAGGTGCAGGTTGATAATCTTGTAGAGCAGCAGCTGGGGGCCGACGGAGGAAAAGGGCAGGATCATCATGGAAAAGTAGCGCGCGCCGACGTTGGTCGTGGTCATGGGGATAATGTACATGCAGCAGGCGATGGTGATGAGCACGAGAATGGGCACGTAGACCGTGTTCTTGTGGTCCGAGTAGTACATGATGCCGTAGTAGGCGAACGCGGCCAGCACATAGGGCGGGGCCGTCAGCAGCAGCGAGATGGTGCTGTTGAAGCCGAGCGACTTGATGAGCGTCGGGAAGTAGTTGGCAATGGAGCCCTGGGCCTGCGACAGCATGTTGCAAACGATGAGCAGCAGCAGCTTGGGGTCCGACAGCGCCTTCTTGAAGCCCGTCAGCACGCTCTCGTGCTCGCTGCCCTCGGCGGCGCCGGCCTCGGACTCGATGCGCCACACGGCCAGGTCACGCTCGACCTGCGTCAGCATGCGGCAGTTGTGCGGGTACTCGGGCATGAGGAACGCGCAGATGACGCCGATAAAGACGGTCACGGTGCCCTCCATGATGAACAGCCACCGCCAGCCCGCAATGCCGCGCAGCCCGTCCATCTGCAGAATGCCGGCTGCCAGCAGCCCACCAAAGGCGTTGCCCACCTGCTGGAACATGTAGAGAGCGGCAAAGCGCTTGCCGAGCTCCGTCTTGGTGTACCAGGCCGACAGGTAGTAGACGGCGCCGGGAAAAAACACGGCCTCGAAGATGCCCAGGATGCACCGCACGGCCAGCAGCTGTCCGTACGTCTGCACGGCGGCCGTCGCGGCCGACAGCGAGCCCCAGATGGACACGGCACCGCAAATGTACATGCCGGGCCGCGCAATCTTGGTGATGATCAGGTTGCTGGGGATCTGAAAGGGCAGGTAGCCGACAAACAGAATGGACACGGACGTGGCAAACTGCTGCGTCGTCATGTTGAGGTCCTTGGTGATGCCCTGCAGCTTGGCCGACGACAGGTTCTGGCGGTCAATGTAGTTGAGGATGTAGAGCACGCCGATGATGGGCAGGATCAGGTAGTCGAGCTTGTGCACCAGCTTGGCGTTGACGGCACGCCGCTCCTCCTCGCTGAGCACCGCCAGGCTGGCCGGCATCGGGCGGGCCTGGCCCGACGCACCGTCGACACCGTCGGCATCGACCACCGACACGCCCGAGTCGGCTCGGGCCACCTCCTTCAAGGCCCCGGACATGTCAGCGTCGGTCGACATTCTCGGCTGCAAGGGAAGAAAAGCTCAAACACGTGGTTGAGCGAGAGACAAAAAGTGTACTGATGTACGGAGTCGGATGATGCAAGACGAAAACATCAAGACAAAGTTGCAAAAGTCTTGGGGGCCGGCATATGCTTTATGGTGTCTCCTATTCCTGCATCAGTTGCATCAGTTGCATCAGTTGCTTCAGTCACATCCGTCGCATCAGCACGCAGACATCCTTGCATCGTGCATCCTGCCGCTGCTTATCACCCGTTCCCATTGGAGCAATGCCTGGCTCCTTCTGGACAATGGCAGCAATGCCAGCAATGGCAGGAAACGGAAGGATGTGCATCGCTGCAACGCGACGACGCGGGCGGCAGTGATACCCGGGTCCTGGTGTGTCCTGGCGTGTCCAGGCGTGTGTCCTGGTGCCCGTTGCGGTTAGCAAGAGATAACGTACTCGTAGCCTTCCCAGCTGCGTGCATCATCCGTTATATTATTGTTGTTGTTTGTCGTGTGGGGAAGACGGAAAAGGGATCCGCCTTTGTACGCCGGGGAGCTCCTCCCGGTGGAGCAGCCGCGGTGCATACCCGGTACGATAGCGGAGTCGTGTAATACGGAGTAGAAGGACAAGTATCGTAGGAGTACTGAGTACTTCGTAGGTAGGAGTAGGAGTATCGTACACGTCAATCCCGGCATCGACACTGGCTCTCGGTACGGACGCGATGTGTACGAGTAGTGTCGTCTTCAAGTCGGTTTTCCGGGGTTTTATTGTCTATATGAGTCTCATTATGTGCCAGAGACGAGCTGGTTGAGGGTGCTTGATGCTACTTGGGACATCTCGTCTTCAATCTCGTCTACGAGTACTCGTATTCAGCTTCAATCACATCCTCGTATCAGAATAATCATATATCAGAAAAATTAGAAAAATCACAATCACACGCCATGACCTCCTACGCCACCGCCCTCTCCACCACCGTCGACAACCCCCGCCTCAGGGTCCTCAATGGCCTCAAGGCCGGCTCCTTTCCCCTCATGACCTTTATGGCCATCCCGTCCGTCCGCATGGCCCAGATCGTCGCCCTGACCGGCGTCGACGGCATTATTATCGACTGCGAGCACGGCCACTTTGGCGACGACGCCACCCACAACGCCGTCGCGGCCATTGCCGGCCTCGGCGTGTCGCCGCTCATCCGCGTCCGCGGCACGTCCCACGACATTATCAAGCGTGCTCTGGACACGGGCTGCCACGGCATTGTCGTGCCCCAGGTCAACACGGTCGACGAGGCTCGCCAGGTCGTTTATTCGAGCAAATTTCCGCTACAGGGCGGCCGTGGCCAGGGCTCGGCTTTCCCGGCCATTGCCCACGGCCTGACCACCCCGGAATACATGAAGACGGCCAACGAGACCATCCTGACCATGATCCAGATCGAAACGCGCGCCGGTGTCGACAATGTCGAGGCCATCTGCGCTGTCCCAGGCGTCGACTGCGTCTTTATCGGGCCCAACGACCTCGCACAGGCCTTGCTGGGCTACACGCCTGCGCGCGGCGACGAGCCCGCCTTTGTGGCCGCCGTCGACAGGATCATCGCTGCGGGCCGCCACCACGGCAAGTGGGTAGCCCGCATGGTCAACAATGGGGCCCTGGCCAAGGAGGCGCGGGCCCGGTACGACACCGTAGCCATTACGGGCGATACCAAGGCTCTGCAAAGCTGGTACATTCCGGAGCTGGAGCTGGCTCGCTCATAAAGGGTTGTCGTCTTACGTTAAGTCCGATTAGAGAAAGTTTCAAAAGTTCAAATAGAAAAATAGAAAAATAGAAAAATGCATTGGATCCAACAGGTGCTTGGATCGGAGATAATTGTTCGGGCCGTCTACAAGGAGTGACTGCAACACTGAACCAACAGCCAACTGCATATGCAGTAACCCGATATGTAGGTAGGTACCTTGGCTTGTTCTTGGCTTTATTATCAATTGTTTATTACTCGTAATTGTCTTACTGTTGGATTACTGTTGCGTTGTTTTGGCTTTGTCACGGAATTTAACCACAACCACAAATGACAAACCACAACACATTGTCGTAAAATCCGGATGAGCACCGCCAAATGAAGAGCACCGCCAAATGATGAGCTCAATGTACCATTTGGGCACCAAGAAATCAAAATAATGTCCCTTAGTCACTTGGTGACATGGCACATCGTTATTCGCCTGATTGCCAACGAAGAGCTCCCGTTGACGAGCTCCCGTCGACAAGACCTTGGTCGCTGTCCTCGGCACCACATGACGTGCACATGACGGTCATTGTCCTGCTGTGCAAGACAAGTTGGCATCCATGAAAAGCCTCGGTGCAATGGTGCCGACCGGCTGACGCTGATTGAGAACCTCTGCCATTGCCGACTTGCAGACATCCTCGGACGAGGAGGAGGATGCGTACACACACCGCCAGCTTGTGACGGGTGCAGGACTTTGACGGTCAAATGGCCGTACTCTCGAAACCGGCAAGGCGTGACGGTGGGCCGTGAAACATAGAGCTCATGATGTTATGACCATGTCCGATACCTACCAGTCACTCTTGTGATATACGAAGTACTGCATTCAGGTGCAAAGGACAGAATGGCAGTCGAGCATCTTGTTGGTTATTTACAAGAGAAACTCCTGAGCATCCGACAATCAGCCCAGGATTGTACGTAACAAGCGTATCAATGGCTTGGCACAGTGATAAGCAGGCATCAGCGAACCGGGATCGGCCGGTGTGACCCTCCAAGATACGAGACGGCATGCCGTCCGGGGAAGACACGGAGTTGCGGAGGCGGGGGAGTGCATTTGCTGGTCCGTGTCCGATAACGCGAGTCATGCCATGATCGTGAATCACCAATCATCAAGCCTTATCCTTGCACTACAAATTCTTGGCTTCACCTTACAGCAGGCAACACGTGCTGCTGTCTGATGGTATCGGCCGGGGTGTTATCAGACCCGTGGCGGTCAGTTGGTTCGCCAAGGCGCCACGGAGTTGAATAAGTCGCCATTACGAGCAGGACTCCATTCGCAACTACGAGTAGAAGTACGAGTAAGCACAAAGTCTAAACAACGGATACGATATGTTAATTTGGTAGTTGGTGACAAATTGGTGAGTTTTAAGAGGTGTAAATAATCAGCAACAACTGAGTACGAGTACGGAGTAGATGTGTAGCTCCATGATAGAATAACAAATTAATCCGACACCAGTAACATCAAACAGATGCTTCCAACAGCCATATACTACTCGTATGTGAAAGTGCATCTCACGATACCGACGATCATCCCACATCCCACATCAATGCGTTCATCTGATTTCGCCACGTTCAGGACGACGCAAGACGACGCAATGTGCCGCCCCGCGAAAGCCCGGAGTCGCCTCCCAAATAGGCAGCCCGGCTGCCCTTAGCTGCACCTCAAATCTGCCGCCCTGGCTCGGCCAAGCCCTTGGCACTGGTGATAGACAAAATTGTGCCTGCAATCTGGCAGCTCATACGGCCGTGTGGTTCGCAAGCTACCGTTTGTCAATGTCTTGGTACTGCGGGCTGTGGACGGCCTACGTACATCTTGGGAAGGTCGAAAGCGGCATATTCGGGGAGACCATATGTCTGTAAGTGCAATGTACGGAGTTTGAGTAGATACGCATTGGGTCGATGATAACGAGTCGTCGAGAGGTTGAGAGCTTTGCGAGCTTCGAGGGTCGAGCTCGAGTATATATTGCGTCGTGAATTCCGTTGTTTGTAGTTTCACGATCAAGCAGACACTCGCAAAACTCAGCCTCAAGACTCATCTCCTCAACTCCTCCGTCAACCCTCAAATCATCAAGATGCTCTTCACTACTGGTTCTCTGGCCATTGGCCTCTTGGCCGCCGGTGCCGCCGCCATCCCGACTCCCGCTCCTGTAAGTGATTCCCCCCCTCAAAAAAAACAATACAACAAGTCTAACAAAAAAAGACTGGCATTCCTACGGCTGCCACTGCCAAGTCCCTGCTCGCCGGCCTCACCATTGCCGAGTACGTCGACGACGGCACCTACGACCGCGACCTCTTCCCCACCTGGGACACCATTGAGGGCAACTGCAACACGCGCGAGTACGTCCTCAAGCGCGACGGCACCGACGTCGTCACCAACAGCGCCTGCGCGTCGACGTCCGGCACGTGGGTCTCGCCCTACGATGATGCCACCTGGACGGCTGCGTCCGACGTCGACATTGACCATATGGTCCCTCTTAAGAACGCCTGGGTTGTGAGTACTCGTATATCGTCCCCCTTAGACTTGTACGCTTCTCTAACGCACAATAGTCTGGTGCTAGCGGTTGGACCACGGCCCAGCGCGAGGCCTTTGCCAACGACATTACCCGGCCTCAGCTGTGGGCGGTGACGGACAATGTCAACCAGCAAAAGTCGGACCAGAGCCCCGACGCGTGGAAGCCGCCTCTGGAGTCGTTCTACTGCACGTACGCCGAGGCCTATGTGCAGGTCAAGAGCCACTACGACCTGACCATTACGACGGAGGAGAAGAGCGCCCTGACGAGCATGCTCAACACCTGCTAGATCGACCTCTTTGTTTCGAGGCACGACGATTGGTACGGCAGCTTGGCTTGACAATTTCAAAGGATAGACACAGATAGACACCAACTTTGTATATAGTCTTATCGTATATTACTTATCTTTCTTGATTTTGGATACCATATGGTGCTATGACTACACGTGACATTGTTTGGTGTTGCTGGTAAAATCATTGCCGTCCTTCCGCATGTCATGCCTCTACCGAACTAGGCGGTTGTTCGGATCGACCCACAGCTTTTTGAAGGACGACATGCTCTGTGGCTTTTGGATGGAGGAGCTCATCATTGTGCCGGTTGCCGACTTTGATTGCCGGCAAGACGGCATTAAGCAAGCCTTGCGGCAGATTCATGCTTATGCCAAGCAACATGCAGTTCAGCAATATCATGGAGGACAAAACTTGTCGTATCGTTTAAATAAAAGATTTTCTGGACAGTTCGGAAATAAAGCTACTTTTTTTTTTTTTTTTTTTTTTTTTTTTACGAAGCACGTGCACTCGTATCAGAACAGTGCTTTCACAAAGAGACTAGTGTACTCGTAGTCGTCCCATGCAGCTTCCAAACTCACAATGAGTATTCGGTGCACTGGTCATTGAAGTTTGCAATGATACCATTTTTAAGACCATGGCAGCCCTTGATGCCCGCTTTGTGACATGTTGTGACTCTTTCTTCCGGAATTGTGCAGCCGTAACATTCACACTTGCTGCTTGCACATTGTAGAAGGGGGTGGGACTACAAAAGCAAGAGATATTGGTCACGATGTGTATCCAGAACAGAGCCTTGTAAAAAATTCCTACACATGTTTTACGTCTCAAGCTTGCGTATCTTTTACTTTTATCTTTTTTTAAAAAAAAAAAGAAAAAAAAGGACAGCTGACGCAATGCGCTTTCTTTTATGCCGAATTCTGACGCGCTGTCGATGGATCGTTGATTCTGATTGTTGATGCTGAAAGTACTCGTAGTGCTGTTAGTTGTTCTACAATAACATGACCGATCAATCAGGATTAGCGCATTTTGTCCTCAACTACTGAGGTATCAGGCAAAAGAAAGGTAAGCTAGTGAAGTACCTCGACCAGGGCCTTTTCGATCCACACTGCCAAATACAGTTACGATGACAGACCCCTGCAAAGAAGGTACTTCGCTCATACGGACCCATTTTATTTCAAATACCCACTTTATCCACCGCCTTCTACCTTTTCTGCCGAACGCTTTCGCCGATAATGACCGCTTTCTATTTTGGTCTTACTTTTCTATACCGTTTTTCACCGCCCTATTCATTTCGTTATTACGTTATCTTAGTCATCCTACTACATCATATTTTTGCCTAACGTTTTCATCGTTTTCTATCAAATTTTCATCGTTACTCAACATTTATTATCGTACTTATTAATATTATTCATCCGCTTATCGAAATCAGCTTTTTTCGAATAAAAATAATGAAATTTATATTTTACGTAAACAAACGTACGAATCGCAAATTACATAATACATTAAGTACGGGCATACATCACATGACTTTTTGGCAAAATCAGTCACCTAGGTACACGTGCTTGTGCCCGTGATCTAGCACGTGCTTAAAGGCTTTGTACATGTACTATACTATGCCTAATTAGGCATATCCACCATAGACCCAGTTTTAACCCCTGTCCAAAAGCCTACATGCCAAGACTACCTTTCTTACCCATCGCACCTTCGTACCTCACCTATGCTCAACCGTACCATTTCTTGACATGAGGTATTAAGTCGTCTGTACCTTGCAGATATCCTCACCACTAGCAACAACGTAGTGTTAGTACTACTGCTCTTTCTGGAAAGGTCGCAGCCAGAAAAGGAACCCAACTACGAGCACGAGCATCTTACTGACTAGAAACGAACGATGACGCATGTCGTTGAAAAATGTCGGGATCGGCGATACTTTGCGTCCCCGGTCTTTATCCAATTTCTCGGCTAACTGCACCTTTTCATTTTATTGCATTGATATTCAGAGTCTGAGTACAACTACTCGCACGCTACCTGCGATAGTATGCTCGGCGGGACGGGTCCCAGCCCCAACTCATCCGCCTGGCCCCATCGCATCCCCGTCGCCCTTTGCGCCATATTTCATATTCACACAGCGGAGGCCGCGCCGGTTTATCAGATAGTACACTTTTGCCTGTACTTGTTACACTTTGGTCGTCTTGTTCTGCCAGTCTGCTCCACCGTTATCTGCAGCGAACGGGGTCGCCTAGCTGTTCTGCCTCTAGAAGCCTGCTAGAAGACGCTTGGTACCTGAACAGAAAGCTTCTTGGCAGAAAATTTGCTGCGGCTCTCCCGTTGCCATTTGTAAGGTCGCCGACAAAAGAAATCCGAGCTTGGTCGCCCTGCGATAAGGAGCTGTTCATATCCGGTTGGACCGTGAGTGTACGAGTGTATATAAAGAATGGACGATCTGCGGTTTTTTTTTTTGCGTTTGGCTGTAGCAGGCTCTTTACTCCCCATCCCGTCGCCCTGTCCTTTCTCCCGCCGACCTCTCCGCCGACATGAAGTTCACGACCTCCCTTGTTGCTGCGGCTGCGACTGCCGCCAGCGTCGTCGCCCCCGTGGCCGCCAAGAAAGTCTTTATTGACAACGACGGCCTCAACGCGCTGCAGGTGCTGATCCCCCTCTACGGCGGCTATGACATTGTCGGCCTGTCCATGTCGTTTGGGTCGTCGTCCCTGGCCGACGCGCTGGGGGCCGGCGCCGACGTCCTGGACACGTACAACATGACGTCGTGCATCCCGCTGTACCTGGGCGCGCAGCAGCCGCTGATCCAGACCAACGAGACTTTCCACCTGCACAACACGCTGTTTGGCGCGCCCGTGTGGCAGGGTGCATTCACCCCGGGCTACGTCGACTCGTACGACATTGCCAACATTACGCACAACAGCGACACGCCCGGCGCGCTGGCCCTGATCGAGGCCGTGAAAAAGTACAAGGACACCGACCCGGTCATGATCTGGGCCGCCGGCATGATGACCACGGTGGCCCAGGCGATCAGCATCTATCCGAAGCTGGTCGAGGAGGCGGCCGGGCTCTACATTATGGGCGGCTACGTGGACGCGCAGTTTGCGCAGGCGACGGGCAACGCCTTTCAGGTCGACGTCAACACGGACATCAACCTGATCCAGGACCCCGAGGGCGCCCAGATCGTGCTGACGGCCGGCTGGAAGGAGCTGTACGTCGGCGGCAACGTCACCAACTACCTGGTGCCGTCGCAGGCGCTGTACGACCGCATCATCGAGAAAGCCGGTGGCCTCGACGTCATCAACAACAACACGTACTTCGCGCAGCTGCAGTCGATTGTCGTCAGCGGCAACTACACCAAGAACGCCGAGAACACGGAGAACATTTTGCCGTTCTGGGACGAGGTCGTGTCGGCGTTCATGGCGTTCCCCGACATTATCACGTCGACGACCGACGTGCTGGCCGCCGTCGACACCAGCTTCTACTCGCCCTTTTACGGCAACCTGCGCATCTGGGGCGCCGACTTTGCGCCGCCCGCCGGCTACAAGACGGGCAACGCCACCATGGTCAACGCCATCAAGGACGAGGCCTTTTACGACTTTATGCTGGACGTGCTCTTCAAGGACTGGAGACAGTACTGCGCGACGGGCAACTACACTGCCCTCGAGGGCAAGCTCAACGGCTACTGAGCAGAGCAATCTTTTTTTCTGCACGTAGTCTTGAGTCTGACAATATTGGATAATAAATAATTCAATTGGAATAGCAACAAAATAGCTCGACTGAGCCAGTTAGCTTTGACATTGACGTGATCCGGATTATTCAAAAATCAAACGCACCGCTAATGAGCAGCAATGCCACTCGACTCGGGCGGCCCGTGGTACACCCTGTGGGCATACGTCACGTAGTAGACGGCGCTAAACACCATGAAGCCAAAGAAGACGACCACGGCATAGTTCATCGACGCGACGGTCACGGGCAGCGCCGTCGGCATCGAGAACAGCACCACCTCAAAGGCAATCCAGACGACGGCGACAATGTTGACCACCCACCCGACGGTGTTGCCCATGGTCCACTGGGCGCCGTTGACCTCGCGCCGGCGGTAGATCATGGAGATGGTAATGGGGATGGCATACGACACCGACAGCGAGATGACGCCGACCGACACAAACGCCAGAAAGGCCGAGCTCGAGCCCAAGTAGATCAGGCCCAGCAGCATCTGCACGACGGTCGTCAGCACCAGCGCCATGACGGGGGCCTCGTGCGTCTCGTCGACTTTGGCCCACACGGCGTGCAGCGGGATGGCCTTGTCGCGGGCGAACGCCCACGTGCAGCGCGACGCCGCCACGGTGATGGAGACGGAGCAGAACAGCGTGATCAGCAGCACGAGCGACGTCAGAGCAAAGCCGCCGCCGGGGGTGCCCATGACGGCGCCGTAAATGTACGGCAGGGCCTGTCCCGCAGGGGCGTTTATAATGTCGGTCAAGGCGGGCATCGTGGCACAGAGGGGGATGATCTAGCTGGTTAGCACTGTTTTTTTTTTCTTTTTCTTTTTTTCTTTTCTTAGTCAGCCAGCGGAAGACGTACAAAAAACAGGCCTGCGATGCCGCCGACGGGCACGCACAGCGAGATCGCCTTGGGCAGCTTCGTGGTCGGGTGGTCGCACTCTTCGGCCATGGACGAGATCATGCCAATGGCGGAGAATCTGCATTTATTAGCCATCACGGATCGTTTTGATTAGCTGGAGATATCAAACATACGTGTATGCACTCGGCAGCATGCCAATGAAAAAGGAAAAGCCATGCCACCCGGAGATGCTTGTATCGTAGTGTGCCTGCTTTGTTAGTCATGATCGAACGGCATGATCGCATATCAAAGAGGCCCTGCTCACCAGCGTGTACGAGGCCGAGTGTCTGCCGGCCTTGGCCTTGACGGACAGGCAGATCAGCGTGATGAAAATGGCCAGCACCGTAAAGGCAGCACAAAACGTGTCGACCATGGGCAAGATCTTGTTGCCAAAGGTGCAGATGACAAAGGCAATCAGGCAGATGGCGTAAAAGACGAGCAGCAGCTGCCAGTCGCTAAAGGTAAAGTCGGGGTGGTAGAGCGCAACGGACCCGGCAATGAGCGACGCAAAGCCAAAGTTGACCGACAGCGTAATGGTCCAGTTGCCGACAAGCCAGGTCCAGCCGGTAATGAAGGACAGCACGGTGCGCAGCTTCTTGTTGGCCAGCTGAAAGGACCAGTAGTACGGGCCGGCCGACGTCGGGAAGCGCGATGCGAGCTCGCCCAGGGAGATGGCCACGCACTCGTCGACGACGAGCACGACGAGCCATCCGATGAACATGGGCAGCTGGCCTGTTCAAGTCAGTCTGTGTTCCTTCAAGGGCTGTTTATCTTATGGAATGCTTACCGCCACCGTAGATGGCGCTGATCAAAGGCCCACCAAAGCCGTAGGGAATCTAAAGCAAAAGCGCGACCATCAGCCATCGTGTCACAGTCACAGTCATGGTCACGTCTTGGCCGTTGATGCCGGGTGACGTTGGACGTTGCTTGTACTCATACTCACCGCAGCAATTGCCAGAGATTGGAACAGCAGCGTAAACATGGACCGGTTGCGCTGGAACTTGGGCTCGTAGCCCAGCACGTGCAAGACGTCGGCATCTTCAACGTCGGCCAGACCCCCTTCCTCGCCGCCATGGGCCGCCGGGACCGGGGCTTTCTTTTCCTCAATGGAACTCATGCCGAAAGTGCACGCTGACTGGGCCATGCGCTCCTGCGTTTTGAATTCGAGAAAAGTGATGTAATGGGTGATGCAAAATGCAAAGATACGTTGAGTACTACGGCGAGGGGCTTCTTTTTGACGGTACTCGGGGTTACCTCGAGTAAATATATACTTCGTAATGCATCTACACACTGTCCGGCCCCCAAAAACGACGCAAGTGATCGACTCGGATCTCCGTCCTCCCCAGCCTTGATCTTTGTCGTCACACAGCAGCGTCTCATCTGGTTGGATATCGCGATAGTACGATGCATCACACCCGATTAGGACAACAAGTCCTATCTGGTTATCTACCCATCTACCGGGGTCCCGCAACGCAGCGAATCACTTGGCTCGGCTGGTATCTTAGTTCCGTGGTACGCCGTGCCAAGACGACTGATCGTAGGATTTGGGGCCAGACTAGGACATTCCAACCCACCCCCTCCTCTCCCCATCGCGTCCCGGTCGACCTCGATGCCCGGTCCACGATGGCCTGAGCACTGAGTAATCAAAAACGATACCAAATCGCGGCACCTATCCCGGGCTGCGATAACGCGATACTACAACGGCAGTCGACCGTAGCCGGAGCTAGACTATATCCGACCAATCTATCCCGCTCCACCGCAACCTACAACAATCATATGGAAGATGGAAGCAAGCGCCGATCGCTCGGCAGTGATCAAGGCGTACGATATATGAATATAGCTGTGCCAGCCGCTGCGCATTTACGCTCGCGCGACAATGTTCCAACGATCCCCATATCTGCCGAGCGGCTTATTTTCTGTTGGTTGCATTGCGCCCGCATCTGGTATTTGGCACCTGACTTCCGACACTGCTGATCGCCCACGATGATGTCTGCCGTTCAGGAAGCCTGGGAGCGGTGCGACAAGATTGACACGCTTTTTGTCATTTTTTGCACGTGCATCTGCTGGACGATTGTGCCTACCGTATGTTGTTCTGCCGGCCATTCTTTATTCTCAAAGAAAAAATCCCAGCTGCTAACAACCAGGTCGGCATCGCCTATGGCGGCTACACGTGGCGGCGCAACGGCCTCGCGGCTGTGATCCCCGCCGTGCTGGTCATCATCACCTGCAGCATCCAGTGGTGGATGGTGGGCTACACGCTCAGCTACGGCGAGGGCGGCAGCTTTTTTGGCGACTTCACCTACCTCTTCCACCGCAACGTCCTGTCCGAGCCCGTCGGCACCATCCCGGCTATTTTGTTTAGCGAGTTCCAGCTCGTCTTTGAGGCGACGGTCTGCGCTGTGGCCATTGGCGGTCTCTGCGAGCGCGGCCGTCTGCTCCCGGCCATCCCGTTCATCTTTGTACGTCCATCGACGGATCTGATCAAAAGAACCTCCCCCCGAGTCACTAACATTACCAGCTGTGGTCCACCTTTGTCTACAACCCCCTGGCACACATGGTCTGGGGCGGCGGCTACCTTGGCGAGACGCTTGGCGTGTTGGACTTTGCCGGAGGTAAGTCCGAATATTCTCTACCTGATGCACTGTGCCCTTGTCACTGACCGCATAGGAACCCCCGTGCACGTCTGCTCGGGCGCAACCGCCACCGCCCTGAGCGTCTACCTGTCCTACCCCCTCTTCCGCTCGCGTCCGTCCGACGTGCGCACGCCCTCGCACATCCGCCTGCACCGCCCCGGCAACCCCCTTTTCCAGCTGCTGGCCCTCATTGTCATCTGGGGCTCCTGGCTCGCCTTTGACGCCGGCACCGCCCTGACGCTCAACTTCCAGGCCGTCATGGCCCTCTGCGTCACCAACCTGTGCGCGTCGTCGGGCGCCATGACGTGGGCACTGATGACGTATTGGGAGACGGGCAAGTGGTCCATTGACGCCATCTTCATGGGCGCCCTGTCGGGCCTCGTCATGATCACGCCGTCGGCCGGCTTCATCGACATGGCGACGTCGTTTTTTTTCGGGATCGCGGGCGCCCTCGTGTGCCGCCAGGCGCTGCGCATCAAGTTTACGCGCCTGGCCGAGCGGTGGCGCTGGGTCGACAACGGCGACACGTTTGCGACGCACTGCGTCGGCGGCGTCACGGCGACGATCCTGACGGGTCTTTTTGCCAAGAAAGAAGTGGCGGCCTACGGCGGACTGGACATTGCCGGCGGCGTCGTCTTTGACGGCAACGTGCGCCAGCTCTGGATCCAGGTGGCCGAGGCCGTCATTGGCTTCGTGTGGTCGTTTGTCGGCTCGTTTGTCATTATTGCGCTGATTGACTGCGTGCCGGGCCTGGAAGTGCTGGCTGTGGACAAGTAGGTCATGTCCCCTCATGCCCTGAAGCCATGATAGCTAACCCATCTTTATAGGGAGGTCCTTGCCGGACTGGACTACAACCAGACAGAGGAGTCGCTCTGCGACCTGGTCCACCCGGACGAGGAGGACTACACGCCGTTTGACAAGGGCCTCGTCGAGTTGTAAGGCGTCCATGTAGTGTTGAGGGTGTCCGTGGGATAGATTTCGGAGTTGTTAGTCTCAGCCATGGCAAGGTGTCCTACTTAATGATCAAATGTATTCATGTATGATATTCATTCGTCTCCGTAGCCTCTATCACAATTAAGAACAGAGTAGACTGTAGTGCAGATAAAGAGTGGCTAGTGATGTCCAACATCACGTACTTTTGTACGCAACCTACTCCACGGCAACGTCCTTGCTCGTGTCCAACTCCTCAAACCGACGCAGGTCCATGGGCTTCTCGAGCAGCGGGATCACGTAGGGGTCAAACGTCTTCCAGTAGGGGTTCTCCAGGTGGTAGGACTGGCTCTGTCCGACATTTATATTAGCATGCGTATTCCAAAATACGTTGAAAATACACTCACGCTCTCCTGCTCGTAGCGCTCGACAATGGTAAACGCCCGCGGGTCCGTCGTGTCCTGCATCACAAACCACGAGAGCGTCTCCTTGTCCTGGGAGTAGACACGGCTGGCCTCGATCAGCTTGTTGGACAGCTTGCGGATGCACTCGTCACTGTCCTTGGCGTAGAGGTGCACGACGATTGTGTAGACCATGGCTGCGATTGTAGTGTTTTGATTCTTGTCGTGTTGTCGTGTTGTTGTGTTGTTGAGTTGTTGTCGTCTTGGTTGTCGTATGCTGTGATCGCAAGCTGCCCCGCTATGCTCCATGACCAGGAGTGTGGCGCCATGCCACTACGCCACAGGTGCCGCGAGTATCCAATGTCAAGTTGTTGAGGACGATTATAATGATCCGCCACTGCAGCATTGATCCTGATACTATTATAAATCGGAAGATTTTTTTTAGAGCCATCGTGCTTGGTATTTTGCTTTCACTAGCCGGTCTCGAGAAAGACTTTAGGTAACGGCAGCTCTGTAGCGATTGTGCTAGCCGTTAAGGAACGGAGAACGGGTGCTTTTGGCGAGGCTCATTGATAATTCTATAAGAATAAAATAGTCAACTTTAAAATATTGGCTCTTTTTTCGACAGGTTTGGATGCTCAAGGGCTGATAAATCAGACGTATGTGGTCAACATTGCTTATTGTTCGGTTTTGTTTCGTGTTTTGGTTCAAGGGATAGTTTTGAAACACTACAGCACTTATATAAACTTGTCAAAATATATCGAACTAAATCAAAACATGTTATAGAAAAGACAGATAATAGAAAAATAACATAAGAAAAATCAAGTTAGCCTATCTTTACCATACCTGATGCTGCCCAGCTGTCCATGCTGTCGGCGCGCAGAAACTTCATCCACACCGTATTGTCAGTCATGGCACCATCGCCTGCCCCCAGAAACGGCATATTTGGCCACATCATGGACAGCACGCTGTTCACATTTGCCTGGGGGTTATTTTTCCGTCTGCAGGCCTACAGTAGGGTGTTTTGGCGTAAAACTGCCGTCCATCCCAGAGTTGGCATGCGTAGGTAGAGATGGTGTTTTTCTCTCGCGCTTAGACGACATGTTGACAAGATCTTGATTGCAAACAGAAACAGACTGACTTTGCACGAAAGAAAACTGGAAACGTTAAAGGGATATCGATCCGGTACACGACGGGATGCTACCCGCAGGCTATCCAGCTGATTGCGTGAGGCAAGATCATGTGTACTTGGCGAGCGATGCCAGCAGCTACATGACGGGAGCCAACATTGGTATTAATGATGGATATACCCTGTCATGATGATTGTTCGCTTTATTGATGGGAGGACTAATAAGTGTTATCATGTTTTTGAGAAGAGTGTTACGGATTCACAGTTGCAATGTGGCTGGGCCAGTTTAGATTAGTTTTTTTTTTTTTTTTTTGTATTTTTGAAATCAAGCAACAGTCACTACGAGAGACGGGCAAACCAGAATGCAAAAGAAAGCAAGAAAGCAAGAAAGCAAGAGAGCAAGATCAAGAAAACAAAGAAAGCATGAGAGCAATAAATCAGCGTCTACGTCACTCACTGGTTGACACTCTGCAGAGTTCGGCATTGCTCATGAGCTTCGAAGCCTCGCCCTCAGTCTTCAGCGTCCGGGCTGGGCGACAGCAGGACACGCTCGGGCTCGTCGGGCTCGTTGGCCCATTCGGCCTCCTCACCGGGGCCAATGGGGATGCCGCGGCCCTGGTCCGTGCGTCTGGAAGGAGGGACGGGGGCAGGCTCATACGCCTGCATCGTAGTCGCCGTCGCGCGTCCCACTGTGAGGCCTCTACTCTGGTCGCCCAGGGGCAGAGGAACGCCCGACGACCGGAGAGTCTCAGTTGCCTCCGTGAAGCGGTTGTTCTGCTGGTCCTCGAGGGAGATAACGGTCATTGGGGGCAGATGCGCGCCGGCAACCATCATGTTATTGATAATCAGCATGAACTTGGGGGACACACCGCCACTCATGTGGCTGGGGATATCGGACCGGAAGGTGACCTTGAAGGCGTACCGCTTCATGTTCACGCCGGCGTCGGTCTGGTAGTCCTCGAGCTTGCGGACTTGTGCCGCACCGCCGCCGGGCATCACGATAACCTCGTCATCAGCGGTCACAAGAAAGCTGACCGTGTTCTCGTCGGCCAGAGTCCGACACGTGAACTTTCCCTTGTAAGTCATTGGCAGCTGGAACTGCCGCTTATATTCGGCCCGTTGGGCGTCGGTGCTCAGCCCGGGGCGGAGCCGTCTGGCCTGCAAGAAAACAACGGGGCCTTCATATTCAATCTCCTCAATCCGGAAGGGCGAGCCATCCCGATACCACTGGGACATGTTGGTCGAGGGCGTGTTGCTCATGATGACGCTTTGGGGGTTTTCGGGCTGCTTTCGGATGTAAGTAAACCTTTACTGTTTTTTACTTCCTCGTTGTGAAGTTGCTGT
This sequence comes from Ophiostoma montium, assembly GCA_029299015.1. NCBI lineage: Eukaryota > Fungi > Ascomycota > Sordariomycetes > Ophiostomatales > Ophiostomataceae > Ophiostoma > Ophiostoma montium. Next base: position 51,447 of record JANSMC010000119.1, read on the forward strand.
TGTGATTGCTGTTGTGATTGCTGTTGTGATTGTTGTGTGGTGATGATAAAAAGATTCTGGCAACTGAGGCATAGACATCGCATCCTTTTATATAAATCGCAGATGGCCCGACAGGCATCGTGAACACCAAAACCATTCGCGTTCTCATTGTCTTTTTTTTTTTTGTTGTCCATGGTACAGGTCCATTGTTGACGGTCGACTGTTCTCTTTCCTGGACAATGGGTGACCAAGGCGCAGACACTGTTGACGTGAACAAAGCCAGCACTGGATGTTCACAGTCTCTGATGTTCAAAAGAACAAGCCATTTGCACACAATGGCACTGTCACGTCAGGTAGCCGAGTCTTTGAAAATATCTCTAGCATCAATGAATGCACGGGGGGTCTGGTAGATCATGGCAGCTTCCAAAGCAACCTCTATCAAAACAGGTCGATGACTGCAATATAACTTGGGTCTGTCTGTACTGGGGCAATTGTGCAAGTGCTTCAGCTGGGTGAGCTAAGATTACATCGAATTTGTAGCAGAACGAAGCTGGCGAGGTTGAGTTTGGCAGGAGTCTTGAAGTTTAGCAGTACACACCAGACGTTGAAGAGCGTGGTTAATAGGGTCACATTATTCAATAACTCTAGGCTGCGTAAACGTTTTCATGTTCGGTTTTTTCTTTGTTCTTATATGGTTAAAGTCTATTTTTGTGTTCATCTGTTCCTACGAGTTTTTACTTTCTTTCCTACTTTCATTCGGCAGGGTTCAAGTCTAATTTGTCTTCATTTGTTTCTTTGAATTTTTACTTTTACTCATGTTCTCATTTAGGAATTTATTTGGATTTGGGGGTTATTTCAATTTATTTCAATTTTCAGTTGTTATACAAAAAAAAAAAAAATTTGGCATAAATCAAATCAACTGCTTCAGACTCACTTACCATAAGTCTACGCTGTCGGCGCATCAAGTCGGTGTCGGAGGATCGGCTCTTCAAGGTGTGATCGGGGCACCGCCATCCTCGTCATCAAAGTCCGAAGCCGGGCCCAAACCAGTTGGGGCACCACCATCCTCGTCGTCGTCGTCGTCGTCGTAGTCGTTAAAGACCGCGTCCAGTCCCGTCGGCGTGGAAACCCAACCATCGTCAGAGCGATCAGGCAAGGCCGTGATGTAGGACGGGACAAGCAGGACGCCTCCATTCTCGCCGTCCTCGGCGTCGGCATTGGAAGCCATCTCGGCCGACTCGTGATCAAAGGCAGCGGCAAAGTCGTCACTGTACTGCTCATAGTCAAAGACAGTGTCAGAGTAGGCTCTATACTGCTCGTCATCAGCATCGGCATCGGCGGATTCCTGGACCTCGTCGACCTCGTCGACCTCGTCGTCCTCGTCGACCTCGTCGACCTCGTCGTCCTCGTCGTCCTCATTATCCTCGACGTCAGGGGCATAGCCCTCGTCAAACTCGTCACCAAAGACCAACGGGCCATCCAGTATGGCCTGCACAGCGGGCGCAAAGGTGGACGGGCCGGCATCGGGGCCATCTTCCAGCTCGCTGTCCAGTTCGTCGTCTGCAATCGAGCCCTCAGAGGCCGACGTGGCCGTGTAGAGCCGAGCATCCAAGTCCTCGTCGGTGTTGGGATAGCGGAGCCGAGCATTCAGGCCGTCGTTGGGGTTGTACACCATGCCATTATGATAGATCACAAGGTTCTGAGCATTTGCAAAGAAGATGACGTTGTCGTAGTCGGCCGAATCGGAACCGGAGACGCTCCAGTCTTCCTCCGCGTCATCGTCTTCCTCGGATGGCAGCACTGTAGTGGCGTCAGTCTCATACACCGCGCCTGCGTACGTTGCATCAGTGCCCACAAGGCTGCTCACCGAATTAGATTCCGTGACGGATGCGGCGTCGCTGTCCGTGTTGACTGCGGAGTTGGGCACCGACATCGTTCGGGTGGCTCGGTGTGCTGCTGGTGTTGATCGTTGCGTACTGTTGGTTGGCGGTGGCGGTTTGCAATGCACTGAAGCTGGTTGACGATGGGATGAGTCTGGAAATGTGTGCTTCCATTCTTTCTTTTATACTGTATTGCAGGAAGCTGTGTTCGCCATGAACGACTTGATATGCCTACAACGCTGCCATGATGAACACGTCGGAGAAAGTGTTCGACAGAAAGATGTACAGCATTTTCTACGTGTGGCTTTGTCTACCTGAACAAGTCGTGATGATGCTGCGACGGCGATCCATGTTTTGAGTATTCAAAGGCCATACGTCTTGCTTAGTTGCTGCAATTCTGGGTAGTGTCAGGTAGTCAAAGCAACAGCTTCGAAGAAGAAAGAAAAGCATCAGAGAGATAATCGGGTATTTACTTACACGGACGCCGTCTTGTATTACGAAAGTATGATTCCTGTGGGACACTGGGCAAAAGAAGGCCCAAATATGGCGAAGCGAGTGAATGAAGATATAAAGAAGAGACGGCGGGAAAAGACATCGCCAAAGCGTGAGCGTACATATGCAGCATACGGAGTACGCCCATGGCAGTGATGTTCTGGTAGAGACTGTCTCGGAAGGCATAGCGACGCAGCAGATGCATCCTCAATTCACACCAGACGGTATTATTATTGGTAGCCAGCAGCGTGGGTCGTGTGGTGTTACCTAGCAAGGCCGTGTAAGCACCGCGTGACTGCAATCCGGACGCGCAAACGCGAGCATATCAAACACGGAAGGAGCGACCGTGCTCCTGCCGATTTTGTCGGCTTGGAAGCCGCTCAACAGGCCAACAAGGTGCGCATCAGTAAAACATGATATAATACTACTGACTTTGGTATAAATAGGCAGACTCGGCTGCCTTGACCATCGCCATCCAAAAGACACATCCCATCTCCAAGCACACAACGGAGCACATCGATCCGGCCATCATTCACCAGTAATAACAGAACATCTCCGATATATCTATCTTGCGCCATATTATCTATCCTCGAGCACACCTCTTGATCCCCTACAGGGGATGCACTCAGTGCCGCCGCAATGAACACCGGTCTCGCGTTCTCCGATCACGACAAGCACTACCAGTTCTTGGCCGGCGTCTTTGACTTCCGTGAACGCATACCCGAGTCTGTTCGCCGCTGTCTCGAGACTGACCATACGACGACCGGCACCGGCACCGGCACCGGCACCAGCCACACTGACCAGCAGACACTTGTTTTGAACAATATCATTTTCCTGTTCCAGATTCTCCGGGCTTACAGGCCAGTATGCAGCAGCAAGGACCTTTACACTGACGTGGCCCAGGACCTGGGAAACTGGCCCCCAAGTGCCGTGGTCGAGGCCCGCGACTACTTTGGGATGTGGCGCGTCAAGTTTTTGCAGAACCGGTGGCCGCGCGTCGACCCTTACCATCTCGGCCCCGATGTCAGTCGAAAACTGACCCTGCTATCGTTCTTGGTTGACGATTGGCGCCACTTTGATCTGCCAAGGGATCTGAACGACACCGTACTGCGGACTACTGTACGGCAAAACTGGAAGCATGTGTACCGTTCTACGCCCAATGCCATTTTGGAGGACTCGTTTCAACTCGAGCGACGGCCAATGGCGTCGACAAACCAACAACGTCACGAGTTGCCTTGCAAGCCTTGCTTCACCAAGCCTGATCCGGACAGCCCGGGCTCTCGGTCTGGGATGGACATGACGATCAAGGCAGACACGAGTCACAAAGTCGCCCCCGGGCAGTGCTCTACGCTGGAGACGGCGAAATCACCTGACGTGGTTGTATCGAAGCCCGTGTACAAGGCAAAAAGGACACCCGCGGCACGGGCTGTGTTACCCCGGATGGCTCGCCCTTGTCCACTACAGAATACGCTGCCCGCCACAGAGGTACCCTTTCAGGACACCAGCCCCAATACTGTGCCCTTGCCAACCGCCCAACACAAAGCCGTCGGGCTCAGACCAGATGCTTAGGAAGCAAAGGTAAGGCCGACTGGTGATGAGAACAAGGAAGCGAGGGTTGGCAGCGCAAACTTTGAGAAGCGCAGGTCCGTCGTCGCGCTGGATGACGACCGGAGTGCAAAAAAAATCAAAGGTACTTTGGAGGCCCTTGCGACCATGGCAGCGAGCAATAGCGCAAGGTTGCCGGAAGAGGGACCAGCAAAGCCGCCCGGCGCTGGCACACTGGAGCAAAGTACCAGCCGCAGGGCGGGTGCTCCTGTTCCTTGGGAGGTCCAATATTCTGTGCCGGCCAGCTCAATGCCTGCGTTTGCCAAGGAAGTGTCTCAGGCCATACAATTCACGCGGAATCACCTTGGACGACTCTCTAGCATGCTGGAGAACAAGTCCGGCGGGGGGGTTGCGGATGCCACTGCTGAAACAGAAGCCAGCCAGTCCACGGTCCACGACGGCAGCAGTGGTCGTGCTAGCAGCACGTCTACGCCAACACCAGGTACTTTGGGCGGCTCGACATCACCCAAGCCTTGCAGCACGGAGAATCAGCATGACAAGTGCGCCAACAACAACACTCTGGTCCCCCCTGGTGGGCTGGATCTTGAAGGGCCGGGCCGACCACTAGGACCGTCAACAATGCAACCACTATCTCTCTCGGCCAATGCCATTGGGCGGCGCTCCAAGAAGACACTGGCGGTGCTTTATTCCATTGGCGAGCTCGCAGACGGGTGTCTTCACCAGCTGGATCCGCTAATGGTACGCGACAGCTGTGATCCAGGGCTTGCCAGGTCGCTGGGCCTACTCAAAACGCAGCTGTGGGCTCTCAAGTATGCGGCAGGCGATGCACTGGAGAAGGTTGCCCCGAAGTGAAGTCGATTATTTGCTTTGTTTTTTATTGTGATCTTTCGCTATGTTTTGTTGCGTGTGTTCCACATGTGGCTGAATCTGATCATGGTGAATGGTGTCCGGACGATACTGTACATAAAAATCAAATTTGAAGGTAACTAGCGGAATCTACCAGCTCACACTTGATTCCTACTGAATCCAAAACAAAGATCATTGACCAAAAAAAAAATTATTACATACTGTTACTGTTCTCACGATGATTATTCTGACAAATTAGACAGAACCACAAAGGAGTTGAAGCAGTCATACCAACGAGTACTCGTAGAACCAGGCAAGAAGATGCATGGGACGTCAACTCACGATGCTAAAAGTGGACCCTGAGCTACTCGTACATATACCCCACATAAAAAAGTCGAACCAAATCAATACCGAAAAAAGCAACATCCAAACACTGTCGGATCACTACACTGTCCTGCCTCGAACAAACGCACGAATATCGCCACACACACATCACGCACCATGCCCCTCGATACGTCCACATACTCGCTGGCGCTGCTGCGCGTCGACGGCCGCCGCTGGAACGAGCTGCGCCGGTGCCATGCCCAAGTCCGCACGCAGGCGGCGGCCGACGGCTCTTCGCTCTGGGAGATGGGCAACACCAAGGTCATGTGTGTGCTGACGGGTCCCAGCGAGCCCGGCCAGAAGCGCTCGGGCACGGTCTCTGTCGGCGGCGGGCCGGGCAGTGGCAGCGACACCAAGGCCGAGGTCATTGTCAACATTGTCGTCGCCGGCTTCAGCTCCGTCGATCGAAAGCGCCGCGGCCGCATGGACAAGTAGGTTTTGCTACTCTCCCAAAGGTCCTTAAAGGCCACCGACTAATAAACACAAACAGGCGCGTCCAGGAAATGTCGGCCACGGTGGCGCGCACGCTCGCGGCCGTGCTGCACACGCACCTCTTCCCGCGCTCGGCCATTACCTTTTCGCTGCACGTGCTGTCGCAGGACGGCTCGCTGCTGGCCGCGCTGATCAACGCCGCGACGCTCGCCGCCGTCGACGCGGGCATTCCCATGGCCGACTACGTCGTCGCGTGCTCGGCCGGCAGCACGTCGAGCGAGGCCGCCGCCGACGCCTCGGAAGAGGCCGCCGATCCCCTGCTCGACCTCAACCTGCAGGAGGAGCAGGAGCTGCCGGGCCTGACGGTGGCGACGCTGGGCGCGACGGACCGTGTCGCCGCCCTGGTGTGCGAGAGCCGCATCCAGGCGTCGCGCCTCGAGGGCATGCTGGCCGTCGCCGTCGACGGCTGCAAGCAGGTGCGCGCCATTGTCGACCGCGTCGTGCGCGAGGCCGGCCAGCGCATCGTGCAGGAGGGCGGGCTCGGCGCCGATGCCGACGCCCTGGCGACCATGGACATTGATCCATGAGTATTCGGTGGTGCTTCACATACTCTGTCCTCGGCCTGTCTGTTGCTTGGGCACCGCGATCGAGGTTCGTCACGCATTGCATTGCCTCGTCTTGTCCAAACTTGATTGTAAAAAATAACTGATCACTAACATAAACGCTTCAGATACCAACAGAAAACGGAATACAGCAAATCTGCCCGCTGTGCGCTTCAAACAACAACCCTCCTCTTTCTAGCCTTGCCCCGTTTTCGTTGCGCTCGACGATGCTCTTTGTTTCTTTTTTTTTTTCTATTGTATTTCCCCATCTCTTTCCCAATCCCGTGGAAAGGTCTCTACAGTTCCTCGTGCTTGACCTCGGCCTCGGCCGTCGCGGCGGCAGCCTCGGTCGTGGTCGCGTGGTCCGCCGACACTGCGGCCAGGAACGTCTGCGGCAGCTTGCGCGTGGCACCCTCGCTCATGCGGATCGAGTCGATCCAGTCCTCAATGGCCGCGTGCGACAGGTCGTCGCCCTCGCTGTACGGGCGCCACCAGCCGCGGCGGTTGTTGATCGCGACCAGCGTGATGGGCAGCGACGACGCACTCTTGAGCTCGAGCGCGGCTTGGATGCTGGCGAATGCGGCATTGCTCTCGGGCACGACAAACACGGGGAACAGGTGGCGCTTGCTCTTGGCGTACTTGTGCGTCAGGTCCGACAGGCTGTCGAGGGCGGTCTTGGTGGCGGCGTCCTCGTCCGAGCCCGACACCAGCGCCAGGATGCACGTGCTGGCCTTTTCGTGCAGGCAGCTCTTGATCAGCTTCTCGGGCGTGTGCAGCGTCGGCACGGGGAGCGGGCCGTCGACGACGACGGGGGCCGTTTGCTGCTCGGTGGGAGTGGTGGTTGTCTCGGACTTTTTCTCTTGCTTCTCCTCCTTCTTTTCCTTTTTGTCCTTCTTCTCCTTCTTGGCTTTCGTGTCCTTCTTTGCCTTTTTGTCCGAAGCCTTCTTCTCCGCGGGCTTGTTGGGCTCGGCCACCTGGCTCAAAAACTTCATCACCGCATCCTTCTTGAGCTCGCCGTCGTACTTGATGGGCGTGGCGGTCTCGCCCGCCGGGAACAGCAGCAGCGTCGGGAACTTGTCGACGCCAAACTTGCTGACCGACGCCGTCTCCTTGTCGCGGACCTGGCCGACGGGGAGGACGTCGAGGTAATCAATGGCAATGGCGCGCAGAACAGGGCCCGTCTTGCCCTTGTCGGTGAACAGCAGGACGTGCGGCTTGTCGGGGGAGCTAGACAAAAATTCGTCGATGCTGTCGTCGGTGACTTTTGTGACGTGGTTGTTGATCTTGGGCAGCACGGCGTCGACAATGGGCTTGGCCTTGCGCGGGCCGTTGTAGTCCTCAATCACAGGGCGGCCGACCTTTTTGCCGGGGCGGAAGGTCTTGAGCGTGGGGAAGCCCTGGATGCCCATGGAGCCGCAGAGCTGCTTGTTCTCGTCGGCGTCGCAGTTGACGGCGGCCACTGTGGCGACGCCCTTGAGGCTCGTCGCGGCCTTTTCATAGTCGGGCTTGAGGTTTTTGCAGTGGCCGCACCAGGGCGCATAGAATTCAACAATCTAAAGGGTCTGTCAGCGAGGCAATCTCAGCCAAAGAAAGAGAACGCATTTTGAACGTACTGCTGTGTGATTTGACTTGATGATGGCCTGGTTAAAGGTTTTGCTGTTCACCTGCAAGACGTCGGATTTGGAGCTGTACATGGCGGCGGCGCCCTGCCCGAGGGTGAGCCCGGCCAGGTAAACGGCCAGACACGAGACCTTCATGGCTGCGAGACGATGTGATTTGAGGAAGAGCTGATGGTGTAGAGTGGTATTGTGACTGGAGTGGCTGCGAGTGGTGAGTGGTGAGTGGCTTGAGAATGAAGATGATGAAAATGGGAAGAGAGATGTAAGAGAACTGGAAGAAAATCGGGAAGGATATGCTTTTATGAAAAGAAAGAAAACTACACAGCCGTGGACTTCTTGAAAGAACTGTCTGACAAAGAGCGCTTCCAGTGTAGCAGTTCGTAGCAGTTGGAAAAGTGTGGTGTGGTCATGTGTGGCGGAATTTGGAAGAAAAGGCCAGCGTGGAGATGGGGGACTTGAAGTGCAATAACATGTGCTAATAGGGGATTTCCAGCTGTTTTGTGTTATCTGCACTACTAATAGCTGAGTGGCGACTTAAAGTGGACCTGTTTCTGCCGTCTTTATGTTTGAGCAAAGGACTTGAGGTACTCTACAGAGTAGTAACTTTTCGTAATTTCTTTGTTATGTCTTTTTGTTATTTTCAGTATTACGCGCTATTGATTTCATAATCCAGCTCCTTCCAGGCTACTCTTACACACGACTCCAATCAAAGTCAATCAAAGTCATGAGTCTTGAGAAAGTGTGTCTTGTCCTGCGATGAAAGCGGTGTAGATAAAGCTGGCTTTTTGCCGACGTTTGATATGGAGCACAGCTCTTATCAAAAGCGGTGTAGCGCCGGAGCTCTCCATAGTCGTTAGCGCCCCTCACCAGGCTGCCGCGTTTCGCATATCGTCATATCACAACGGCCCCGTAGCCTCTCCAGCCAACGCCGGTTTGCGATTATTGCTCAACTTTTTACAAAAGCAACGTTTTTCATAAAAACAGATTTAATTATTTCTGCAAAAGTATAGCGCCCGCCCAGAAACCGCCGCCATGGCCGTCCCCGCCAGCCTCAAGCAGAAAGATGCCAACATCTACAAGACGGCGATGCGCGCCGAGCAGCTGCAGTCCGTGAAGCCGGTCATCGCCTACTGGTGCAACTACTGGGTCCTGAAGCAGATCATTGAAAAGAACAAGGACAAGGACACGGACGAGGGCCTGCGGAAAGCCAGCCAGGAAATCGACGAGTACAGCATGGTGCTGATGGACCGGCTCGAGGATGCCAAGAGAGAGCACGCCACCGAGAGCGCCATCACGGACGACACGGCCGCGCAACTGTACGTCGAGCAGTTTGCACAGGAGACGCTCGACCGCGCACAGCGGGTGGTCAACGCGAACAAAGTTACAGTGTACGTCTTGTTGTTGTTGTTGTTGTTGTTGTCGTCGTTGTTGTTGTCGTCGACGCTTGTCGAGCTGTCCGACTAACTGACCTGCGCAGAACCACCGCAAACACATTCGACGCTGCTGCCACCTTTTTTGGCCTCGTCAGCATCTGGGGCACACCGGAAGCCGAAACACTGCAGAAGATCAAGTACGCCAAGTGGAACGCCGCACGGATTCTCAAGGCCTTCAAGGAGGGCAAGGATCCCAACGAGTCGAACCCCAAGCCCGACGATCTGCCGCAGCAGGACGATGCTTCCTCGATCGACGGGCCCGTCTCGCCCGAATCGGTGCCACCTGGAGCACCGGCAGCTGTGCCCCGGCCCGTGACCATCGAGGACGAACCCGAGAACTCGGCTGGCAACACCGGCAGCACGGCTCACAACGCGACGGCGGCTCCGGGCTCACCTCCGATGGAGGACCCAGTATACCTGCCGTCCGTGCCGACGCATGTGGAAGACGTGCCCAAGTTTGTAGACTCGGTCTCGCCAACGCCGTCGCCGCCGCCGCCATCCATGCAGGCACCACCGACCTTTGCCCTTAGCCCACATGCGACCTCTGCCGTCTCTACCCCGGACCCCTCCACAACCTTTCCCAGCTATGGCGCGCCGCCCCAGCAGCCTTATTCGCCCCCCACAACAGGCTACCCCCCTGCCACAACGTACAACACAGCGCCACAGCCTTCTGCGCCAGCGGCTGCACCTCCACCAGCATCTTATGCACAGCCGCCGCCGCCCGCCAACACAGTCGTCGATGACGCAGCGATCGCAGCCGCCCAAAAGCACGCCAAATGGGCCATCTCGGCACTGAATTTTGAGGATGTGTCAACTGCCGTGCGGGAGCTGCACAAAGCGCTACAGCAACTAGGAGCGTCATAGATGCACCAGAAGGATATGCCAAAAGAGGGACGCTGCCTAGGAGAGCACGCGGACGCCCTGCATTAGCATTTGCATTTGCATTTTGTTTTTGTTTCGCTTTGGTGCTTTTTACTGTATATACATATTGTCCAGTTGCGCGTTTTGTGCAGCGTTTTCCAGCCAAATGAAGCACAACAGTTTATTGTTCTATGCCGGCGTGTCTATCCACGAATAGGACAAAGGAGATGGATGATAAAGAGATGACAATGAAGAAATTGACGGAAAATATTAAAACGCTAGAACAAGGGTGCTAGCAGTACTAAAAAGTTCGGGGAAGAAAGAAAAAAAGATCAGCCAGTTACATGCTTGATAGCACGTCAATTGATGTCAATCAAGCACTACTCGGGCTCTTCTCAGCCACGAGTCGCTTCCAGCTGCTGAACAAGCTGACGACAAAGGAACAGCCGGTAGCGGCAAGGGCAAGGGCAAAGGCCACTTTTAGGCCCTGCATGTAGGCCTCAAGGATGCCCGGCAAGACGTCGGGATCGAAAGTGCTCCAGAGCTCCGTCGCGCCGGTCGCCACCACCTGGGCCGGGTTGACCGAGGGCGCGGTGTGCGGCAGGACGCGCAGCATGCGGTTGACAAACGCCGACTGCGCGGCCGACAGCAGCAGGGCACCGCTTATGGTCTGGAAAAAAAGGATGACAGCCGTCGTCGTCGCGAGGTCCTCGGGCGCCGCGTGGGTCTGGCCGTGCAGGATGGGCAGCTGGAAGATGAAGCCGTAGCTGAAGCCGGCCACGATCTGGTAGCCGATCCATTTACCGGAGCTGGTGCCAATGTCCAGCGTGTAGAGGAGCCCCGCGCCGATGGTGGCCAGCGCAGCCGCGGGCGGCAGGTACTGCGACACCATGTTGGTCTTGGAGACGACGACGCCCGACAGGATGGTGCCGACGGTGACGGCGATGATGAGCGGCAGGTTGCGGATGCCCGACTGCACGGGGCTCACGTTGTCGACGCTCTGGAAGTAGATGGGCAGGTAGTAGACGACGGTGAAGTACGCGCTGGAGTAGAAACTGGCCGTCACGGCGTTGACCCAGACGGTGCGCTTGAAGAACAGGCGCGGCGCAATCATGGCGCGCGCGCTGTTGAAATAGCACTCCCAGGCGACAAACACGAGCGCGATGAGCACAAAGCCCACCAGCAGGCCAATGACCTTGGCCGATTTCCAAGGCATGGTCTGGCCGCCGTACTGCAGCGCGAGAATGTACGACACAATGGCACACATGACCAGCACCGTGCCGACGGGGTCCATCTGCAGCAGCTTCTCGCGCATTGTGGCCTCGACGGGCTTGACGTGTTTGGGTGTCTTGAAAAAGAGCAGTATCAGGAACCCCGCGACGCCGCCAATGGGCAGGTTGATGTAAAAGCACCAGCGCCAGGTGGCCTTCTCGGTCAGCACACCGCCGATCAGGGGGCCAATGACCGCCGCAATGCCGTAAGCGGCGCCGATGACGCCTATGAGAATCGGGCGGTTTTTTGGTCGAGCCGTGACGCCAATCACCGTGTACGCCCCGGAGCCCATGCCCGCAGCACCAATGCCGGCAATGGCACGGCCGACAATCAGCGCCGTGGAGGTGGGGGCCGTGCCGCAGATGAGACTGCCGACCTCGAAAAGGAGAATGGACAACAGGTACGAGTACTTGAGCGAAAAGTACTTGAAGACCTTGCCCCAGGTCGACTGGAAGCCGCCGACGGTCAGAAAGTAGGCGGAGCCGTACCATGCAACGTCGCCGAGGCCGTGGAACTCGTCGGTGATCTTGGGGATGGCTGTGGCAATGATTGTCTGCTTTGTTAGTACGAAATAGCCTGATGCGAAATGGAGACAGTGAGCGTACATTATCAAGAGCCTGTAGAAAGATAGTCAGACACAGGGCGATGACAATGACGGCGAGCCTCATGCCCTCGGGGTAGTCGGTGTCGGTATCGGCTCCAGTGTCGGCTCCTGCGTTGACATCTGCCTGCTCAGACATGACCCTTCCATTGTCCTCGTCGGTCTCGCCATTCTTCTTCTCGGCATCAGTCGACAAGTACGACACCTGTGATGACTCGACAGCGTTCTGGCCGGCGTCCGGGACGAGTGTATCTGGCGAAGACATGGCGCGTTATGGAGCTGCTCTGAATGTTGCTGACAATAACACCGAGGGCATCGAGGTCTTTTGACGCTGGATACTGTCACAGAGGTGCTGGTAGAATACAAAAGTAAAAGCGAGGCACGGTAAACTACCGAGGGTCTTGTAGTTATATAGACACCAGGATGGCACAAACCATTCACCCAGATAGTATCGATACACAAAAAGGAGAACAGGCTACAGGGTACCGGGTACATACCGGGGACTTTCTGCATTGGGCCTTCTTGTCATTGCAGCTTACTTGGTTGATAGACGCGGCCGGAGCTGACCACGATCGGGGGTGTTAAACGGCTTAATGCCGACGGGAAGTAGCACACTGGAAGTGTGTAAGTGGAGCTATACAGTAAAGGTAGGTATCGTACAAGTAGATCATACAACTACGAAGACAAATGAAAGTGTATGGGAAGCAAACTCCGCCGAGAAGGAGGAGAGAGAGACGAGAAAGGGCTGAGACCAGAGAATCGGCGGTGATATTTGATCATGACAAATACTCGAGAATTCTCTGCGGTACTTTCTGTAGCACGGAAACCCTCTCTTCAAAGGACGATGAACAGCTTTATTATTATGCCGGCGGAGAGGTTGCTGTACTCGTGAAACATTCGTCCGCCAGTTCGGCGGATTTAACGTATTCGGACCGCACGGAGCTAACCTCAACACAGAGAACTGATGATAGGTACAGCAAACAAGACGCTCCAATAATATTGCATTTTGGAATACAGAAAGAATACAGAAATTTTTTTATTAATTGTTCTCTTCTCTAATTATTGCGGTGCATGATGAGCTTTAAAGGACGTCAATGCCAGTAAAGTACCAGTTGAGTGCGTTTTTAATGCCAAAGTGCATGGAGATAAGGGCTTGAAGGGAGTTAGCAAGATACTGCCGAACATGAGCATATACGTCTGGACAGTCGAATTTACCACAGGACAGCAGGAATGCATCTTGTCCACGATTTTCTCTCTAGAGCCCCATCTAATTTGGCGATTGTAAAGTTTGCCGGTAGATCTTGCTCGAGATGCTTTTACAGCCTAGGCATGCAGCTTCACTACGTCTACAGCAGCTCGATGTCGTGAACAACATTCAGTTTCGTAATGAAAACCGATTGCCCTTTGTTGATGGCTTCAGCAGAGACTTTGACTACTGTGAAATGTACATGATTTGGGGGGGGCATACAGTGCCAAATTGACAATAGGGTGCGTATTCTGCAGGTACACACGACATCCTCAAGCACACATGTCGCGAACAGAGGAGCTAATCCCAGGTCACCTCACAAGAAAGTTATTAGTTAATACCGGAACTTTTACTGCAATTTTGCTATTGTAGTCTCTGATTCAAATTTTTTTTTTTAAAAAAAACTACTGTCACTGACGATTGACGATTTTTGAATGAAGAAAATGATGTAGCTTTGGCTTGATGGTACCCGATTGTACCCGATTGTACCCGATATAATGTAAATATATATGAGTGTGCAGAAGCACATTTATTACAAAAGAAAATGAGAGGAACGGAATCTATGTATGAAATACTACTGCGACTCCTGAGCTTTGGGAGAAAGCGGAGGAGGCAGAGTCATGTGGCGGCTGTTCAGAGGAAGAGGTTTACGTCGGATCGTCTTTCTACGCGGCGGAAACCCAGTAGCATACCGGTCCTGGAACAGTGCGGGTGCTTCATTATCGAGACCAACCATGTCCACGGACTGCAAGATTCGCCGGCAGACTTTTACATGCTCGCAAAGGATGCGGCGCTCGACTGTGCTGTCGTAATTGTTCGAATAGGCCTGGACGGCGTGCTCAAAGAGGCTCCCGAGTGAGAGAATCGGCACCGACAGCGAGCGGCTGCCCATGGGAACATCGTCTACCGTGTACGGTGCCCAGTTGAAATGCTCGTCGTCGACCCAGTCGATGTAGACCGATACGGGTGCACCGTCTACGACAAGGCGAAGAGACGCCGGGTCGGGGGAGAGTGTGCCGTCTTGGTGGGCGTTGCCAAAGTCCAGGTCAAAGCCAGACGCAGCCGTCCATGAGCGCAGAACATCGCGCGTGGACCGCGGACAGACAATCATCGGCCGGGCCGCGACTGAGGAGGCCAGCTCCTCGGGCGTCAGGTCGGCGTTGTGGACAAAGGCGGCATCGTAGAGGGCCTGGCCCTGGGGGGTGCGCGACGCCTGCAGCTGCAGGGCCAGGTGGCCGCCGATGGCATAGCGGACGTGGCCAAGTGCGGTCTGGAGCGACTGGACCAGGCCGCAGCACGCCGGAGGACGGGTGTCCAGGCCGGTAGGCATGTATGTTGGCGGCGGCATTTGGCTCGTGCATAGTTTTGCCGGCCTTGTCACCCACCGGGGCGTGTTATTGCTGCTCGAAGCACAAGGCCGGTCAGAGCCAAGGTCTTGGAGGACGGGGGTTGCTTGCCGACTCGGCACAGACTCGCGTGTCGACAAGTTAGTAGGCGATGATGGTAAGTAGACGGCCGGCAAGCCTGCAGATGACATGACAGCGACTGATGTAAAGGGCGCCAGTGCATCGAGGCGCGTCAGGAGGTGGTAGGCGCAGACGGACTTGTCGTCGACGCGGATGGCCTCCTCTACCACACAGACGCGGCATGGATGAAAATGGTCGTTATGGTTGGGGTGAAGGCTGCGAAATGACCCACGAATGCGTTTGCCCAACGACCGGAGTCGTGTCCGGAAGCCCATTGTAACTAGAAACAAGTAAGCAGTGTCAAGGAGGAGGGGGACGTACTTTCAATGCAGCCACAAGTCAAATGCACAACGCGGCAATCTTACAGCGCTGGCACATGGGACGGGGAACTGATGAGAGATACAACAAGTTGTTTGTTGTCTGTTGTTATCAGTTGTAATGATGGATAGCCACTTCGATCAATGTTAATGTACGAAGAAGCGGTTGCATTGTGTGAACACGCCGGGAGGGCAGTCTACCAGCCTTTATGTAGACCTTAAGTTGTTCAGTTTTCGACAGAGTTTTGACAGAGAAATATGACAGATAACAAGGCGCTGTCTAAGAATCAAAAGAACAAAGAGCGTGTGATGGTGAATGGGAGACGGACCCTTTTAATACGCAAATGTGAACGGCAGTGCTATGTCGTGAACAAAGAACAATGCGTCAAGCAAGCCGAAGCAAAAAGCCGGCAACGACATCAACGGTCACTTTAACGAACGCACAAAGGGCTATCGTCGAGCTGTAGCCAAGTTAAGACCACAAAAAGCTGCAAGTAATGAGCATCGAGTACTTCTATCAGAGCTCAGGCATCGCCATTGCAATTGTCCTCGTCTCCTCGACAGGAGAAATTATCCGAAACAACTTATAACTCCTCCACCTCCATCTTATCCGCCGGTGCATCACCCTCCGTGTCTGGTGCCGGGACCGCCTCTTTCCGCGCCCCCGTCGTCTCCTTGTCAATCATCTGCCGCGACACGGCCACAATGTTGTCCTCAATCAGCTGCTGGCCGACGTCCTCCAGGTGCTTCTTCGGGTCTTGCTTGCCGACATAGCGCGTCTTGAGCTGGTCCTTGGTCAGCTCCGTCTCCTCCTTGACCCGCTTCTCGTAGCCCTCGGCCAGGCCCACGAGCTTCTGCAGCTGGCCCTTGTTGTGCTCGCCCGCCACCCTAAAGTCCTCCATCTGCAGCGCCTCTGTCCACGGCTGCTTGTGAAGGTTCATCAGCATGTTCTCTTCGAGCGCTGTTTTGCGGTACTGGATGCCGATCGAGTAGTAGTGGCGGTTGAGGCCGTGGATCAGCGCCTGGATCGTCGGCTTGTTCAGGTGGCCCAGGTTGCTCGTGCTCTGGCGGGGCTCCTGACCCAGAAGAAGCGACTGTGGCGAAATGGACCGGAAGGCGTCAATGACCACCTTGCCCTTGACCGACTGGATCGGGTCGATGACGACGGCCACCGACCGCGGCGTCAGCCGCTCAAACGACTGCTGTGTGTGGATATCGACCGACGACAGCCAGCAGCCAAAGCCAGGATGCGAGTGGTACCAGCCGACGACCGACTCGGGCCGGCCGGTCTGGCTCAGCATCTCCATCATCTTGGTCTGGAAGACGGGGTCGACGGCTTCGACGCTGACGCCCGTTCCGCTCTGTGGCATGGCAAACACGTCCACGACACGCACCGTAAAGTCGTCGACAAACTCGCCCAGCATCAGGCCCATGACCTCCATCGGCACACCGGCACGGCCGTGGCGCAGCATCTTCAGCAGGGCCAGCGAGGAAATGTAGACGGTCTCGGAGTTGTCGATCAGGTTGGATTGGTCCTGAAAAGTTAGTAACTCCGTCACACACTCTCGCGCCGTCGTTCCCTCGTTCCGTCGTTCCTTCGTCCCTCGTCCCTCGTCATCGACGTACCGTCGTGGCCTGGCTGCCGAGGCCAGATCCCAGGAGGGTTCGGAAGCGGTCCATTGTAGACGTTGAGCTGGTAGCAAGGGAGGGCGAAGGGGGATCCTGAATGGAGGGGTCGATCAGACAGTCGCTGCTCGTAAGGGTGTCGTAGATGGGACGTCCTCGTCGAGTTCGCCGCAATGCAAATCAAGTGGTGATGTGTGTGTGTTTTGCAGTGTTTTAGCTTCGCACCTTCCCACGATCGTTGGTGTGTGCTTGCCTCGCGGGTCGCCGCCACCATCCAGCCCAGCCAGTTACGCCAACCTTGCGCAGCCTGGAGCTCCAAAGTGGAGCATCATAGCTTGGGCGGTCGACCCTGGCAGAACGGCCCGTGCAGGCACGAGGACTCTCACGTGCATCTATCAGCTGTGGCGGCAATGGAATTGTGGATATGCGCTTGTCCCAACATGGCTACTCTCTGTTTGTATGGTTCTGATGATGCTTTGAGGTTCCGCCCCATGAATTTAAGTTTCTCTCCTCTTTTTACTTTTTGCATACCACACGCCGGCACCACCTCTGCGTGCGTTCTCTTCCTTTTTGTACCACACTCTCGACGTTTGTTTGTCAATCATATATCTCAAACAGAACCTTTTATTTCTTGGCCGCTCTGGGCCTGTCTCACAGCATCTCGTCGTGCCCGTCTCAATCGACTTCAACTCCCCACGACAGCCACCTCCCCTCTCCGACCTACCAGCGCAGTCGGGCGAGCACTCCTCTACAGTGTCTCATCAGTTCAAGTAGCCCACCTCGGCGCCATCATTACTCTTCTCGACACGCCACTTCCTTCCACCTTCCCCGCGCGGCGTATCGGACCCCGCAACGATGACGACCGACGCGGCCGGTGTCGACCGCTCGCGGCCCATGTATGACGTCGTGCACAATGACAAGAAGCGCGTGGCATACTTTTACGACTCGGACATTGGCAACTATGCCTATGTGACGGGCCATCCCATGAAGCCGCACCGGATCCGGCTGGCACACAGTCTGGTTATGAACTATGGCGTTTACAAGTATCTCGAGGTCTATGTACGTCGCGTCATCTCCCTCTCTCCCTCTCTCCTCGTACCATGTGCTGACAATGTAGCGTGCGAAACCTGCCGTCTTCATGGAAATGACACAGTTCCACACCGACGAATACATTGACTTCCTCCAAAAGGTCACGCCTGACAACATGGACAGCTATCAGCGCGAGCAGAGCAAATACAACGTGGGCGACGACTGCCCCGTGTTTGACGGCCTCTTTGAGTTCTGTGGCATCAGTGCTGGTGGCAGCATGGAGGGTGCTGCTCGCCTTAACCGGAACAAGTGCGATATTGCCGTCAACTGGGCTGGCGGCCTGCACCACGCCAAAAAGAGCGAAGCTAGCGGCTTCTGCTATGTCAACGACATTGTGCTCGCCATTATCGAGCTGCTGCGCTTCAACAAGCGTGTTCTCTACATTGACATTGATGTCCACCACGGCGACGGTGTCGAGGAGGCCTTTTACACCACCGACCGGGTCATGACCTGCTCCTTTCACAAGTACGGCGAGTACTTCCCCGGCACCGGCGAGCTGCGCGACATTGGCATCGGCTCCGGCAAGAACTACGCCGTCAACTTCCCCCTGCGTGACGGCATCGACGACAAGTCGTACAAGTCCATTTTCGAGCCCGTCATCAGCGCCGTCATGACCTACTACCAGCCCAACGCCGTCGTGTTGCAGTGCGGTGGCGACTCACTATCCGGCGACCGTCTCGGCTGCTTCAACCTGAGCATGCGCGGCCACGCAAACTGTGTCGGCTTTGTGCGCAGCTTCGGCCTGCCCACGCTCGTGCTCGGTGGCGGTGGCTACACGATGCGCAACGTCGCGCGCACATGGGCGTACGAAACCGGCCGTCTCGTCGGCGTGGAAATGAACCCGGTGCTGCCCTACAACGAATACTACGAATACTACGGCCCGGACTACGAGCTGGACGTGCGCTCGTCCAACATGGAGAACGCCAACAACTACGAGTACCTCGAGAAGATCAAGATTGCCGTCATTGAGAACCTCAAGAAGACGGCACCCGTGCCGTCGGTGCAGATGACGGACATCCCGCGCCAGTCACTCGGCATGACGGACGAGGAGGAGGCGGAGCTGGACGACCTCGACGAGGACGAGAACAAGGACCAGCGCACGACGCAGCGCCAATGGGAGAAGAACCGGACACGGCCCGACGAGTTTGACGAGAGCGACGACGAGGACATGGCGCGGGCGAATGGTCTCAACTACGACGGGCCTCCGCGGCGCTCCATCCTGGACCACCGCAATCTGGAAGCCAACTACGAGGTGGACAGCGGCGCGGTAACGCCCAACGGCGATAAGAAGACCAGCAGCGGCGACTCTAGCGCTGATAAGATGGACAAGGACGAGCCGGAGGCCGGCCCTGCTGCTTCTTCTGCCGCTGAAGCTGCGGCGGCTCTTCTTGTAGCATCCAAGTCGGACGATAACGACGTGGACATGGAGGACGCCGATGCGTCGGAGTCGGCTCCCGCTGCGACTGCTGCTCCCGAGATGCCTGCCGAGGAGAGTGTTGTCCAGGCCATGGAGACGAACGATACTGCCGACAAGGCCGCGGAACCCGCCCCAACGACTGCACCGGATGCTGCTGACAAGGCGACGTCCGACTTGGGCTCGTCTGAAAAGAAGCCCGCTGCAGAAGATGATGTCGAGATGACGGATGTCGTGGAGGATGCAGCTCCCATCGCCTCTGTTGAGGCTCCTGCTGCTGCAGCCGAGCCTGCCTCCGAGTCCGAGGCGACCAAGGCTGCACCGGCAGTTGAAGCCGCCAAGGCGAGTGAGCCGGCTGCGGAGACGTCTGAGACGGCCAAGCCCACAGAAAAGCCTTCTGCAGAAGCCGCTTCTGAGGCAGAGGACAAGGTTAAGAATGGTGAAAGCGCCTCTACTACTGCCGAGACGACAAAGGCGGTCGAATGCAAGCCAGACGAGACCAAGTCTGCCGAGCCGGAGAAGGCTGCGCCGTCTACTGAGAGCTCCAAGGAGAAGGTGGCCGAGAAGACCGAAACGAACGGAGAGAAGGTCAAGACAGAGACTAAGTCGTCCGAGGCCACATCAGAAAAGACAGAAAATGAGGCCGGCAAGCCCACCACGGAGACGGCATCGACGACGGCCGCTGCGGCCGAGGCCACAAAGGAGGCAGTCGAGGACAAGCCTACGACCGAGACCAAGGAGGCCAGCAAGCCCGCGCCAGAGGACAAGGAGGCGACAGAAGCCAAGGCAGACGATAAGCCGGTGGAGGCTGCCGCTGCGCCTGCTGCCGCTGCCAACGGCGACAAGGTCAAGGAGGAGGCCTAGGGTGTGTAGCGAGCACGGACTGTCTTGTTGTTACTTGCGTGCGGTTGATGTTGGCTACTTGCCGGAGTTTGTACTGCGCCGTCTCATTCACACGGGCCATTGTCTTTACCATTGATATCGTCTTGTATCGGTTGTGTTTCAATTATGTTGTTTCTTTTCGGGGGAACCAGTCGGCGTACGGGTGATTTTGTTGTCTTTTGTCCTTTCTTTGTGTTTGCTTTCATTGTGTCTACTATGCACTTCGCATCTCGTCTGTTTGTAGCAATACGAAACAAAAGCTGTTTTTCTACATGTCCCGCAATGCTGCATTCAAGTTGCCAATCCCCAGCAAACTACTTCTTGACGGCAACCACAAACAACCGCGGGTACTGGATAAGCACGGTGCCGTCGACGCGCACGTCGTACAGCTCGGCGAGCCGCTTCTCGTACGCCTGGAGAAACGCCTGCTTGGTCGCGTCGTCGTCCTCCAGCGCATTCACCCACGGCTGCAGCCCCGTGCCGCGCATCCACTCGACAATGTCGGCGGCACCGCGCTGCATCACGTGGTTGTACACGGCGTGCCAAATGTCGACGCTGGCGCTGTGCGGCACCAGCGCGTCGTACATTTGCTCGACCGTCTCAATGGGGTCGCGGTCGTGCAGGTCCCGCAGCGTGGCCACCCAGGGTCCTTGCGCTGCGCCGGGCGCCGAGCCGCGCGCCACCTCGCGGATGGCCTGGTGCGTGCGCTCGGCCTTGTTGTCGGGCATCTGAAAGGCCAAGACGCCGCCCGGCGGCAGCGTGGCAAAGAGGCGCAAGATGGTGGGCAGGCGCTGGTCCAGGCCGATCCAGTGGAAGACGGCATTGGCCAAGAGGAGCGTGGGGGGCCGCAGCTTGTGTGAGGTCCCCTTTTTGGCCACCGGGTCGACCACCGGATCGTAGGTGTGCAGGTCGGCAAGGCCAAAGCGGAGGTGGGGCAGCGTCTGCCTGGCCTTTTCGACCATGTTGGGGGACGAGTCGACACCGGACACGTCGGCACCGGGAAAGCGCTCGGCGAGCACGGCCGTCGAGTTGCCCGGGCCGCAGCCCAGATCGACGATGCGCAGGTCGGCCGTGGTCGTGTCCGCCGGGTACAGGCCGCCGGGCAGCGGGATGCGGTTGACCAGATCATGCACGGCACGGGTGCGCTCGTCTTTGAACTTGAGGTACTGGGCGGCGGACCAGTCGGTCTTTGTTTGGGCGACCATTGCAGAAGCAGGGGACGTCGACAGACGACGGTGGCCGAGTGATGATGATGATGGTGATGATGATGATAGTCTCACAGTAGTTGCTGCACGGCGCCCAAGAACTCGCAGTGGTGACATTGTAGTCGACATCTCACAGTGAGTGAACAAGAGAGCGCCGTTGTCCTCTTACCAATGAGGCAGACGGTATTGCTTATATAGTACTGCTTTTATTGCTTGATGGTCCGGAGATACGAGGACAGAAGATGCAGGGCTTCGTTACGTCACACTTCAGGCCCACCTTCCCCATGTTCCGGGGCTGGATCGGCCATATTAGTACCTGAAGATCCACTGTATTTTTCTTACTCGTACAACAGCCCACTGGAGCCGGGCCCTAACGTCTCGTCCTCGCCGTTGCTCGGTGTCCGCCAATTACGGACCGAGCCGAGGAATTTCGGGAAAGAGAGGTTGGAACTCGGTGTATCGCCAGTTAGGATGAGTTTATTTGTCAGTTGCTGGACAAAGTACTCTGCAATAATTAGCAAGATCTTGGTCATCTCGTGTCGGCTATCATCAGCAAGCGGATGACTTCAGCCGCAACCATAAAGACAACGACCGGATGCTTTTAGCCGCAACGAAGGCAGACGAGACTGGTTGATTTTCAATACTTGAATATCAAATGGCTGAATTTTTTCGGTTTAAATAGCCGGTTTCTGAATACTCATAGTTGATTGGAATTCAAACCAAAGCAAAATATAACCGACCTTGAACCTTCTACTCGTAATCACATTCGGAAAAATATAGTAAAAAACAACCAATGTGTTTTCTGCTACGGTTCTTTGAGTGCAGGAACTAGGTATTAGTTGCTGTAACTAAGATTTACATATTGTAGGCAAAAAATAGAACCAGACAAAAGTGCACTTCAAAAGTACGGCAAAAAATGGGGCAACTCGGGATCGAACCGAGGACCTTCAGATCTTCAGTCTGACGCTCTCCCAACTGAGCCATTACCCCTATTGGTTGATGTTGTGTAACATGGGTATGCTAGTACATATGCAGGACATCACTATGCAGCAAGAGTGCCTCTTTCGGACTGTTGAGGTCGTCTTCATCTGTCAAGATATAGTGCAGAAATAGGCTACATGAAGGCTGCTTCTTATAATAGTTACACTGCCTCAGCCTAATTCTCAGATGAAAAGCAAATGTCATGGAAGCGCGCAACTTAATCAGTACAGTGTTCTGCCACCAAAACGCCATTTGCACTTTTTTATTTCCTCCGTCAGCAAACGTCTACTCCGTACGAGTATTATCGTGAGCACGGCCCACCAAAAGCTGTGATCCTTCGACCCCTGTCGGGCACCCTTATCACCTTGCATCCTGCTGGAAGGATCGGGTTTGGTCAGTTTTTTGTTTGTTTTTTTCAAAATCATCTTATTTTTTCCTACTTCCGTCGCTGCTCTCGCCGAGTCACCTTCCCTAATCCTACCACCCCGTCATACATCGCCTTGTTCACACCT